>VOMN01099858.1:0-17989 GCA_014899125.1 Orchestia grillus
CGGAAGGACAGAAAAACCTCGTTGAAGGCTTTTTACGAGAGCCCATTGCGTCGGTCACCAGCTCAATAAATAATCAACTCAGCCCTTACGCCAACTGCACGAGGCGAACTCGCTCCACAGTCGAGTCGACAAAGCGCAAATAAGGAGATAAAAACACGCATAAATAACGCGGAGATCATCAATACAAAGCGGTCTCCTACTCGAGAAATAGCGCAGAAAACGGATGCCCTCCAACGTAGAGCACACGGACGAAAGTTATTCGTGTCTAGAAATATGACGAAGCATTCAGTTCTATCTATTTAAAGTAGGCTCCCGCCAGAACAACGACGGGTAGCGGTCGCTGGAGTTAACTCGCTTCAATACTTCTCCCTCAAACAACACAGCAATCAATATCCATACTCCTCGAACAGCTTCAATATCAGCACAAGGCGATAAACCTTAAAAGTTGTCATTTTCTTGAAAGTCTCATGGCCAGAATGTAATAAGTCATAGTTTTAGGACTGTCTTCCACTTTAAATGAAAATACCCTAGTGCATGATCACCCACAATCCAACCCGTAGCATTCCAATACAATCCGCTCATTGGACACGCCATCCTGCGCTCCCTCGCATGTACATCCCCCTGTCGGGGCGTTGTTGAGGAGAGCGTACCACCCAGAGCTGTGTCTGGAGAGCGCACAAGCTCCACTCAGCGAGTAGGAGAAGAGAGGAGATCTCTAAGAGGGATGCCAGACCAGGCTGAGATCCGTCCCCTCACCGGGGGGAGTCGATCAATAGCGCGTAAAGCTGCAGCGCGGCGGCTCTACAGACGTGCCAGACCGCGCCCATACAAAGGTCAACGACCCTATTCGCAGGACACAGCCTCCATGCTTCAGTACATCAATGAACACACAACTCAAAAATAAAGCATCTATTTAAAAGCGATCCAAACAAGCACTCGGAATGCAGCCGTTATGTTTATTCGCGTAAACATTTCTTCAGCAGTGTACAGACTGAGACAGCGTTGCTAAAATTTGAAAAAAGTCCAAGTACAAACACGCAGAAGCACTAACACTTGGTTAATGCATTTCACGAAAGAAATCCTTGAAATCAAAGAAAAATAAGCGTGCGAGTCTTCTCCAAGCAAATTCAGTACATTTCATGTAGAAAAATGTCATTTCTAGCAAATTGTTCAAGACCGATAAAAGTGAGCATCCTGTCATTATATTGGCGCTAGTAATAAAACCATGAACGCATAAAGGAATCTCGGGTAAAGGAATCTTGCTCATTTGTGAATAGTACTTCACGAGAAATGAAGTGTTCGATGACAAAGTGCGCTGAAAGAATTTTGGAATCACGCCATATCGCCGCTTCATAACACTAAGAAAACGTAATCAAGTACCGAGAAAAGAGAAAGA
Organism: Orchestia grillus; assembly: GCA_014899125.1. Classification (NCBI taxonomy): domain Eukaryota; kingdom Metazoa; phylum Arthropoda; class Malacostraca; order Amphipoda; family Talitridae; genus Orchestia; species Orchestia grillus. Next base: position 1,397 of record VOMN01099858.1, read on the forward strand.
AATAAGTCCTTAACATCATGGTTGAGGCGCGGCTCTCACAACCTGCACGTCCGACCACGACTGGCTACAGAGAAAGAAGTAAATATTCCAAGCCCAGAAACCGCAACTCAGACAAATGATCCTCCCAATGATCAGAATGAAGCCGACAGTTGAGCCAACACAAAGCTCAATGTAGCAATAAATCCACAGGAAGTCGGGATGTCTCCAGCAATCACAGCGCAGGAACACACCTTTAACTCCTGTAAAGCAATACGGGAATCATAATGGTTAGCAACTCAACCAAGTATTCGCTTTGTATTGACCCGAATGTTCAAGGCTCAAGCGCCGGTTCCCTTGAAGTAAAAAGAGAGACCTTCATAGTTGGGCATCAACGCACGTATAAGAGCTTGCAGCTCGCTAAAATACGCGAAAAAAGATTACAAATCAGGAAGCCCAAATACACTGGAAATATTTCAAACCCTTTCAATGTACTACGCTTCATTACGACACAAAAGTGTCGTTATAGGGGGCAGTCAAGGGACAAAGCACATCGGTACCAGCAAAATGACGCAAAATCCCCCCGCATGAACAGTAGCAATTTCACATGCAGCACACAAGAAGCCTATAATGTGGCATGCAACGCCTGCAGCACGGCGGAAGCACGCTTCAGCGTCCAACAATGGCCGGCCGCAGCAGCAACCAGCCATGCGCAAAGGCGACGCAGTGCTGCTGCCTTTCATCTCGATTTTTAAGCGGAAAGGTGCAGACATTTTTGAAGGATGTCTCAAAACAATGGAGGTATTAGAAAGTATGAAGATTGCTGAATCGTACGAGGCGCGTGCGGGTTATTCAGTGCAGTAAACGTATACACTTCTCCAGCGCACGCTACCCGTATGGAGATCATCTCAACAACCCTGAATTTCACAGGTCAGACAGGATTTTGCTCGTGAATCAAAAATAAGGCAGTGGACGTCAGGACTAAAGTTCATCATTCCTCAGTGCGTGAAACATGAGACTCGAATACAGGAAAACCTCGAAAAAACAAGGAAGACAAAATTATCGAGGCGATAATACAAAGAAGACTAGCATGAAAGAGCTGCTCCAGCAGAGGTGAGAGGAGACCGGCACAGGTGGGCTGCAACAGCACAACCTGATCTACCTCGTAACCTCCGGCACACAGGCCGACCGTCTCCAGACGCTCAGAAGTGGCCTTGGGACAGGTTTTGAGGAAGGGTCGCAGACCAGACCAGCTCTCTGAGGGCCGCAACAGCACGCAACCCTGTTCAGCAGCACACGGTAATACAATTTTCAGTTATACTCGCCACCAACTCCTTTCATAATTCAATTTTCAGTAATACCGAACTCACTCTACATTCCAACTCGCTTTAATTTAGTAGTTATTACCATCCAGATGTCCAAGTTTAAAACTTCACTATGAGCCAACACAGTTGAGCGAAAATGTTACCAAAGCATTTGGAGAAAATCTTTTTGCCAACTGACTTTCTTTGGTAACAGCTAGCTGCAGTATCTTAATTAACAGGAACGTTTGAATTCATCCGTAGTTGTACCGTGTTTATAGTAATATTTGTAAACTATTGACATCAAATTTTGACACCGGAGCTTCTCTTCATAAATCTCCTGAGCAGAGCTCTGCCACGACTCAGAAGTCCCTCTGAAGCACGATTCCATTGCAGACTTCATGTTGATTCCAAATCAGCATTCGTAAGTAAATCCATTCACCCCCCGCTCGATAAACTCTTTCCTTCACGCACGAATGCACTAGGCGATGTTTTACTTATTCTGGCTTGAAAGCCTTGCCCTTCGACCGAAGAAATCCGTACCCTTTCAGCATACCTGACGACGAATGTGATTATGCGACATTATTCTGAGAGTGACTATTGATGGTGCATGTTTGAAATCTCAAGTACGCTGCATGACATCTGAAGCATACGCATGCTGCAATTTACCTACCGAAGTTCTCGTAAACCGAAACTTTGCGCCCGCAGCTCGTGATTGTTCAGAAAGTTCAATGAGAGTTTCTGCCCATATGAATTGAATAGGCCACCAGTAACGAGGAGAATTGTCAAAATAGAAACTTTACCCAAAGCCAGAACTCGGAGTCGGCATGCTTGATGGAACGGCCAAAGCAACACAAAGGATCAGTTAACAGTAAATTTAACTACAAACTACTAATGACCGGGAAGAATTTAGCCTACGAAAACAGTGTCACCGAAAGCCAACAGCTGGAACCAACACAAAAAAGAAAAACCACCGTCCAACCACAAACGATGCGAGGGCCTGACGTCTCTCTCAAGTACAGTTTGTCTCTAGTCGTGTTCTGCTTCGCCCGTTGAGTTTCTACATTATCTAGACTTATAGAACATCTCACGGTCACGTATAAACATAACATATACCATCAGTAAGAGAAAGGTACTGTTAGGAGCACGCTCATCTGCAGCATCGACTCTCAAACTTGCACACGTTTCTCTTGACAACAACCAACTCGGTTCCACTCTGTCTTACACTCCATCATCCTCAGGGCGTGTAACTTCACCTTTCTTAATGAAACGCAATCGTTCCGTGCGTACATGATTACGTACGAGCTCACCGCGTCTCCTACTTCAATGGCCGCCTGCACGACTTGGTTATTAACAAGGAAGAGCGGAGCGTCATCCTGCGACATGAGGACTTACGAATGATGCATGAATCACAGCTGGGTTCGGTTACTCGAGACAGGAAGAAACCAATTCGAGAGCAAAAATGCAGCCGCCTCCTCACAACAGGAGAAAAAATATCTCGCCGTTCTCTCTCTTCACGTCAGGTATGAAGTTCCCTTCCCTCTTCAGCGTGAAAATAACTCATCAGTATCCAAATACTGCGTGCCCACTTCAATTGAAACTTTGATTTCATTTGCTTAGTTGTGGGGATGAGTATTTCAGCAAATGACTTATCATGCTCTTATTTCTAAGAGATTTCTTTAGTCGGAGTGAAAAAGAAAAAAGGAGCATCATGAGCAAAAGCTGTGGGGGTATTTAGCGACGCACATACTACTGTGATAGTAATTGATTGAAACCATACAACTCTAATGTATGAAAAATTAACATTTTTCTCCTCTGAAATGCTGCAATTATGCCACTATAAAGACGACGGAAAAGTAATTTATAACAAATTCACGCGGTCCCAGTGATGGCCCATTGCTTTCCACCTGCATTATCACACAAACTTATAATCTTATTTTCATAACAGAAAATTTCGAGCTTGGTCCATGACCTGAACAACTCGTTTAAGGTACAAATGGAAAACATCGCCAGCCAGATCGATAACGGAGGGGTGCAGCTGCATCGACTCTAGCGTCGAATGCGACTAGTGACAGCGCGCGATGTCTGCGAACAACAGATACTCAAATGTGAAGAGCATGGCAGAAGTCTCCAATAAACGGTTTTAAAACACTAACACAATGCTACATATTGTAGATAGAGGTGCCAATACAGTCTCTATGAGAAATAATTTGCATTTTACTCTAATCTGAACATAAAAATTTCCCTCAGAACTGAAAGAGATGTAAGCTTAATTTCTCGGAAAAGTTTTGCGAGTCCATCACTTCTGAAGACTCGAGTAATCAGAGCGAAACTTGGTCATGGAATACTTGTATTAGAAAAGATTTGAGTGTAGTAAATTTACCTTAAAAGCGGAATAGAGATAAATTTTAGAGAACAATTTACTACGAAAGTTTCAAGTAGCAGGATCCCTCCACAAATCTGGAAAAATTAGATAAACGATTTACCATGCGCTCGTTCTCCCGAACATACGAACGACCTCACCTTGTATTGTGGGCAATATTAAAATTTGTGAATGAGCCCTTGCTGGTTTCTGTAAGTCCTGCATTAGTTATAATATCCGACAGAAAAACGCTTACTACAAAATTATACCAGCTCATAAAAATTGCAATTGGTATCAAACATTACTGGGGCCCACCACTGCTATTCTCGTTCATGTAATTTGTAGCCTCATTGACAGATGAAAAGCTCTTGAAGTTCTGCTCAAACATCGTTACAAATAATTGTCGATCACTATCCATCAACCACGGACGCATAAATTTCCACACAAATGTTGAACGCGGGCAATGATGTCAAACAACAAAAACGCGTAAAATCAAATGGTATTTCGACTTTCGACGGTGCAGTAAAATGAGACCCGACAGAGGAAGTGGTTCACCGCACCAGACGAGCCCTGAACAGCCGGTAAATTCTGCACAACCAAACTAAAATGGAGCCACAGGCATGCAGCACGCAGCTAGACCTCCTCAAAATGGAATGATGGCGAGATACACAAGTGAACTTTGCAACTCGTCGTCTCGGCCAAAACTCAATAGAGAACCCAAAGCAAAACTTCATAAATAAGTATGGGTGAAGTGTCGTAATTCCTTACCATACATTCTGCTCAAAACAATTCTCCATTGGACTTTTCTCCTGTAAAAATAAAGTTTGACAGGAATGGAATTACATAAAAATACCGTAAATAGCTTTCATTATAAGTTTCATTATTCGCATACATTCCGGAACAGAACTTTGCGCTTCAGTGAAAACCTACTCATTCAAAATACTAACGAATACTATACTTTAAATAAGACCACATTTCCACAAATGAATATTGTTTAAAATTTCATCAGCTAAATATGCAGATACTGTGACTCAAGAACAGATTATTTGTCACAGCATCCAAACGTATTAGTTTAAAACTCCCTAGCCACACCAGAGGCGACCTCAAGAGAGCGAGAAGGGACCTTTTTTTAGTAGGGACTTGAGAAATGTGAAATCTATGCACAGGCGTTCCGTCACAAGATTTCCTGTGCGTAGAAGCAGGGAGTTAAGAAAGAAGAGGAAGAAACGATAAGAAATATTCAGCGAAGAAGGCATGAAAATGGAAAGAAGCTAAGTGGGCATGAAAGATAGCAGTCCCGATGGCCTAGTTATAGCTAAAGTAACCTAACAGTGCCCCTAGGGACGCTAGTCCCCATAGCGGAGCATAGCCAAACCCAACTAACCAAACCCTATTGCCTAGGGCCTACCCCATGTCCTCTAAGGGGTCATCCAAGCTCATTGAAAATAACACAACCAAAGTTTAGTAAACCTAAGCTAATTACGAAGAATTTAATCTATCTTAATAACCATTCAGATAGTGTCCTTCTCAGTAGCGCAAAAACACGGGAGATTTTCAAGCGATTTGAATGCACAAGAAAGACTGAGCCATGAACTGGACGAGTCACCAAAAATCAGGCTCATTAATTACTCCGAATGTCGCTTGCGTTGCCTCGACATTTGGATGCAAAAACAAAGAATCCATTCTCTCATGGAGAAAAAAATTTATATGCTAAGGGATTGGGTTCTCCTCCAGCGTTAGCTACCAATGAAAAAAATTAACGTAAAAATATCCTATCACAGAGGAGGGAAAACTGACGCATTCTGAAAGTAACGTTTTTCATGAAATTTATACGACATTGGGGCCCCTTGAAATCAGTTCATAATAGGCCCAACAAAACTTCCGGTGGGCGAAAAACTTGTTTTTTTTAACAACCGAACACTGTTTAGCACATCAAAGTCAACGACAACTTCCCATAAAAAATGATTGTCGGCTACAACTTGGCTGAAATATGCAGTAAATTGATTAATTAAAAAAGTTGAAGACTAAACGATACCATTCTTAGACACAAAGAAATCGAAATAATTAGATATGTAATCGATCCAGTACTGACTGGCCTAAAAGTTAAGCTTACCATCTAAAAAATCATGCCTGAACTCTCTGATGAGCGTAGCATAATCCTGTATATTGTCCGAAAATTTAGCTACAGAAAAATCACTTCCAGAGCATATTCTGGCGAGATACCTGAACTCTGAAATCTCGAGGAGCCCTGGAACATTCCTGCCAGGGCGAGTTCAGACCGCACCAGAGCTCACAGCACAGCGTTGGGTGCTCCCGCTGTGCTAGGTATCAAAATCCGGGAGTGCACAACGCTAAAGCAAAGCGATTTTTACGTTTCTGACATCCCACATCTTACCTTCAGCAACTACGTTCATGACAAGTGCTGAAAAATAATTCAAATACAGGATGACTTTTGCGAGAACTGCAACTAGCACCGATGAATAAAAAGGAGCCAGCATTCCAGACTCGGGAAGGCACAACTCTTTTCAGAAAGACCTCGTCTGACGTGAGCACAGACATCAGCGATCAAACCGCACGACAGAAACACTAAACACACGTAAATATACGACACGGTGACAATCATTGTGGGTTACCATACATGAAAACACGCAACCCGACAACAAAGACACGTTACAAATGCTGTTATCCTGAATGTTTTGCCCCCGTAAATCATCATTAAGATCAGCTCAAATTTCAGCTTACCCTGTAGCTTTGTTGCATTATCAATTACTATTGGAGACGGCTACATCAAACAGATGTTACCCAGCCAAGTGTTCCTTTAACTCCACCCCACCCCGACCGAGCGTCGGTCTCTCACCTCATACTTGAGTCCTGCCAAGCGAAGCCAAGTCTCGACTTTGAGACAGTATGGAGACAGGGACGGGAGTACTGGAGTACGCATGAACTGGTACAGATACACGACATCAGGCTGGTAATCAACCTTGTGTACAGTTGGTTTGGGTGGAGCCACTTCTTTCTTGGGCTTCTCAGCTTTGTCAGCGGAATCCTTTTCTTTGTCTTCCTTCTCAGCTTTATCGTCGCTCTTCTCTTCAGCGTTCTTCGCTGCTTCCTCCTCTTTCTTCACATCTTCTTTAACCTCCTCGACTTTCTTCTCCTCAGTCTGCTGATCAGCAGGCTTTGTTTCAGTGTCGGTCGTCATTGTTAAAACTAGCAAACTCACTAACACCAGTTACGAGTAAAGAACGAATGTTCAGCAGAGCGTCACACCACCGCTTCTGAAGCACACCCGTCACTGACTGAGGACTGAAGCCGCGCCCGGTTCGGAAGCGTCCGTCCGCGCAGACGTCACAACCAAGCCGCCGCGCCCTTCTCGCTTAATGAATAAATCTAGAGGAATGTCTTTTGTGCACCCCTTCAAATCAAGCTCGTCATTTCCTACCAGATATCTTTCGATATGCATTACATTTACATCAAATTTATCAATATGCATTACTAAAACTGAACATGATTGTCTGATTGCAGACATCCTCGCCAAGAAGACGCCGTAGCTTTGTGGAGCAGCGGCATAACCCGCCATTTTTAAAGGTCTACCGGCATCGGCAGCAACAGTTCTGTTTAGATTAGCATAGCCTTGGTCCGTACTGATTGGGTCTTATGAATTGAAGTCCAGTCACATATTTAAATCCGTTGCATATAACACTACGCGCGAAGTGGTAGAAAATATGGTACAGATAACTATGTAATATTTCGTATCTATCATGAGCAGCAACGGGATAATTCACGTATCGTTGCCGATACGTTATTACCATAAAATTCATAACTTGTGCTCGTTGCAAAATGTTTTGGTAATTCGCCTTCAGTTCCACCTGTGCCCGTTGTGACAGTATATCATCTTTATCGTCGTCTGCAAAGAATTTTTCACAAGAGCATTCTTCTGAATGAACCTCACGAGAAATATTACTCTTTACTATATGTTAATGTTTCGAATACAATCTTATAAAATTGCGTTAGAAGTTGATCTCAATTCTTTTTGGTAATATAAGTTTCTCAATGTAAGTGATATAGACACAGAAAGACCCTATGTCTAATCGTAAAAGCCAAATATCTTGTGAAATCCATTATTATTGAAATACGCATACAGAGGTGGGCAGCGCTGTACGCATATGATGCTTATGAAAAATTTAACACCCAAGACAAACTTCAGTTTTAATAAATATAGTTTAGACATTCGAGACATGCGCTGGTAAACGTTAGGATGAACAGCTAAATTTCCATGTTGTGTTATCTTGCCGGCCTGAGCATGTCATAGATAAGGCAACTTTCATGAGTTTCCTTGGGCCGCCTGTGTCTGTAGAGCTGCCAAGTGTTGCCTGTGCCCATACAATCCCTAAAGTGTTGCCTGTGCCCATACAATTTCCCAAGTGTTGTCTGTATCCTTACGATTGGTAAGTGTTGCCTGTATCCATACAATTGGCAAGAAGTCTGCCGCAGCAGTCGCCGGCATAGCACGAAGAACACCTCGGGCTCTGGATAGGTGGTACTCGAGATAACCCTCGAGGCAGAGCAATTTAGGAGGAGAAAACAGTCACTTGTTCTCTACTCGAAGTGACAGAAACGTTCGAGTTATCAGTCTAGGCTGCAGCTAGCAATCTCTCACTCAGTTTTACTCATCAGGTTAGCGTGATGGCCTCACAGCCGAAAGGACCAGAATTCGAGCCTCGGCTCAGGTGAGGCTTTTCACGCGACTGCGAAGTACTTCCCTTGGAAAAGGAAGTTTAAACCACGCATTCCTCACATCCCCTACCACACCAGTAGTTGTAAGACATTTAAAACCCAACGGTAAAACGTGTTGGAATAAATAAAGGGTCATCACCGTTGAACACGGTATTCAGTTGTCTGACAATGAATCCTTCATGATCAATCGTAGCTTGGTAACGCTTTTTTGGGGACGTCCTCTATGATCTTTACTTCTGCAGCAGCTCGTAATGAGAAGGAGGGACTTCGATCTGACCTCCTGCGTACTCGTCCGACCGCCAGGATACTCGGCTGGGACCTCTCGTGCTGGCCACCAGCCAACCCGTGCAAGCGTCGCGGGTGCCGTCAACAATTGTTACAAGTTCTCTCATAATTTTCCTCGGAACGATCTTCATGTGTCTCAAGTGGCAGTCAACCTTGAAAAGATGTTTTTGGTGCTTCATTCTCCATGACGTTTATGACGTCCATAAAAGATATGATTCTTTTTTATAATTCACAGAAGATAGACACGATCGTACAGCTAAAATGAAAATGAATCGTACTTCTGCGCCAGTCGAGTTGGAAACTATAGCTAGTTGGAGAAAATGGCCCGCCTCAGTCGACCTTGGAGCAAACTTTCTTCCATGAAGACTTAGGTTGCGCTTTGCATTTACGAATGTCCCGAAATTGTAGAAAATCCGTCGGATGAGAACTGTACACTCCATGTAAATCAATTTTTTGTTGATACCAGTTTCTTTTCTTCGTTTACTCTTAGATGTAGAGCCTCTGAGTTGAATTGAAGGAATAAATTCTTCAAAATTATCGATAAAAATTATTTTGGAAGAAAATGGTATTTTTTTATCAAGGTTTGTTCTGTCATTCACAATAGCATTAAAAGAAATTTTGTCGAAATTCTGGAAAATTCTAGACAAACAACCTACGCCGCCGTCAACAAACGGTCTCTTGTTGTAAGGTTGTATTGCACATTTTTAAAGTCCTCCCACTAGTTCCTGGAATATTAATTTTATGATTATTTACAAAAAAAGGAATATAACATGATACTAGAAGAAAATTTTGATTACTACAGACTATTTCTAGCAATATGGTAAAAATCAGAAACTTAATTAATAGAATTTGAAGGCTAGCCAAATCGCCAGGTTGATGTGAAAGAAATGAATAAATTAGATACAAGGACTCATTTAACATTTCACAACCCCACCACAGATTTCATTTAATTTAAACAAACCCTATCGAGTTCTTTGCAGGAAGCACCGGTCGCTTCTTAATCGCAGAGCGTTTTTTACAGAGAGGAGGGTGAATGTTACAGCAAACCTTTCTTCCCGCGAGTTCATCTGCAGCAGCGTTCTCCAAATTCTCCGTAGAGCGCTGAGTCCCCCAGCGACGCCCAATTCTTTCCAGCGCAGGCCTGTGCGTGTACCATGAACGCTGGTACCCACACAATGTTTTTCACTTCTATGAAAGAACAATTTAACTGTTGAAATAATATGAAACAATACACGATATAGCACTCTAATGACTCAGCATAAAAATGTGAAACCGAAATGGTTTCACGTTCTCAATTTCCATCAGTTCACCCGTATGCACGCTAAAATGTGGCTTGTTTGGGGAGATTTCTAGGTTCACCCAGCGACATATGGGCAATGAAATGATCCTTAGTACTCTTTATGTCGTTCCGGATCAGAAGATCATGTGGGGACCCGAATGTATGAGTTATTACCTCTCTTTGTCACATTACTTATGGTTATTACTCGGTGCACAAAGAGCGAACGAGATGAGAGAGTAAGTTCTATTCAGCGAAAAATAAAAGAGAGGAAGATGAAAGTGGCCCAGGGGGAGATCAGTTTACAGACTGCAAACGATTTGCCGGTCTGACCACGATTCGAGTGTGAATATCTTGAACACGGGCACCCGGAAGTAACTCGGTCTTTACAACACGTAGTTGTCCACATTCACCTAAAACTTGAATCGATTTTACACCGACGCCGGCGAAGTACAAAATATGTCGACAACTTAGATCATGTTTCAGGAACGAAACCAAAACGAATGATTAACGTACGCGACGAGCTGATATAGAAGGCCTACAAATGTCTCCAGGGCGGTGTTATCGTATGAATAAATTGATTACTTCGTTTGTTACTCTGAAATTTATCAGCAGACCTACCCCTATCTATGTGTATGTTTATTTCATGTTCGACATCTAGGATACGGGGAACGACTTCGAATGCACGTTGTTGGAGTGTGCCGTATCCGTGAAGGGGAGGAGGCTTGGCTCTGTCCAAACGCTGCTAATTTTGCTCTTCTCTTCAGCCGGCCCACCACTGTGAATTCATCACCTATCACGAATGCCATCAGGGACAGTGCAAGATCCCTATATGAAATAGGGAGAAACATCTTCGTGTGATTACGTTTTTATCTCGTACACATTTTCCTTGTTATGTTAGTGAAGTCGTACCACTCTTTTATCCCGGCTTTCATAACTTTTTAAACTTATGTTAGGCTCTATTTCTTCTGAACAATTACAGTAGAATACTTTTATCTTATTTTCATTAGCCCAAGGACAATATTTTGCAGCCTGCACCGCTCACATCGGAGACTGTAGGCCTGATCCCACATGTACCGGCCTCTTGAGCATAAATAAACCATTTTCTTCTCATATGTAGGGTTGAGTGAAAGCAAGAGTCCCTGCTCTCGAGCGCCCCACTCCCCGCTCTCATTATGTGCACCATGCCAGGCTCCGCTGTTTGTTTTCATAGACCTCCTCATTCATCGACGGGGGGATCACGCCCTGTGGACGCCTGCTCGATCTTCTCTCAGAAATATTCTCTGTGCGACCGAACAACAAACTAAGCGCGGCTCCTCGTAAACTCCAAGGCGGTTCATTTTTCTACTATGAGGCTCGCGTTTACAGTAGGTGAAGTGAGCTATTTTTAGAATAAAATTACATTAATGATTCTTTTCGTGACATGTCAGAGCGTAGAGATTTTTGACTAGTGAGTCTTGCTTTCTATAATAGGCTGCTGTAAAACATAATTATCTGCACCAAAGAATTTTGATGTAGCTCTCTCCTAAAAAATAACTACAAAACGTTTGTCTAAATGTACCATCGCGTCCTAATTATCCTAAATACATTTTTATCCTATTTTTCCGTCCTACTTGGATCTATGCTAATAATATCCAGCACGCAACCGTGTATGTATATTCATTTCTCGCTTCTAATGCATCGGTGAGCTGAATTTACTCTTCCTCTTTCGTTTGAAACACCTAACGCTAATTGTAGAACGAAAAGTTTTCTCTTTCTCTTTTTACCAACCTTGAACGCTGTGATGATGAAAATACTGTACACAGTTCTATGGGTTGCTTTGACGTTCAATTCGCTCTTTTCGCTCTCTGAAACACAGTCGCACATACGGGTCTCATTCAGAAGGCAGAGCGAGAAAACTTTCCAATTTCAGAAGCAGTACAGCAGCTCCATTTCGCAGCGCGGTGCCGCCGAGAGCGACAGCGCTCTGACCAGACGTCTGGTCATCCATCACGGAGGCTTAGACTTGCTTGTGCTTCCAACAGGCCAAACAAAGGTGCCCTTTACCGCCTCTGCCCGTATTTTCTGTGCCACTTAGGAACATGAGCAGCTCGCTCTGCTAACAAGAAAAATATTCTCAGGTTGCTTAATTTTAGTTCTTCAATGAAGCGACCTCAAGAAACTAATGTGGTGTTTAATATGGTCTACGACTCAGGAGCCCTAAAGAAGATACTTGGTAAATGTGTTGAGTTTCAAAAATGGAAAAGCGCTATTGAGCAGCTTTCGTGATCGCTGGTTAGATGCAGTTGATATTCAATCCATCCAAGGAAAAGATGCTGTATAAAAAATCTAATCACAACCTGAGAGCATCGTCGAAGTTTTTCATACATGAGGAAACATTTCTTATTGGGTCATCAATCCTTTTGGTCAATATTTTGAATAAGCCATCTTTTTTAGAAAAGATAATCAGATCCAGGCTTCATTCAGTTGGTTATGATGAATTTTAATCCAGGATACGGCGTCAGTTCTTCGTCAAACACATGCATAGTTTGCTGAAAATGACCGATTTGTTAAGGGGCTTTTCTCAAACGGTTCTTTGACAACTTCCCTCACTGTATGGTATTAAAACAACAGCTAAAGTTAAGAAAAATTAGACCTTTTGAAAATTTATTCGATTCTCATTTCCAGCAGAAGTCTACGTAAAAGTTTTGAATTCAAATTTCACGTATAAACAAGTTTCAATCGTGACCATGATTTGGTATGGCTCAAGCTAGCTCGGATATAATTGAGAATCATTAAAAATGTTACGTACGACGATGGTTTGAACCTAATCTCATCAGCGTAGCTAGAGAAAACTAATGAGCTATTATCCATTGGAAAATGAGAAAAGTTTTCGTACTATGATGGCTTGAACCAAATCTTATCAGAGTAGTTAGAGGAGACTAATGACTAATTGTCCATTGCAAAATGAGAAAGAAGTGAGAGTTCAGAGACGCTATAACGTGTATCGAGTTACAAAACCCATGAAGTAAAATTTCTCAACGTTCTGTTTAACATAGTTTAAAAATGTTCTTTTGCTATAGAATTTAAAAAAGAATTTTAACGCTTGGCGTTCTGAACATCAGTTTGAATTACGAAACTAAGGTATTTGGAGTGGTTGTTCATGAAAGTGAATACATGCACGAGATTTCGAGTTAATTTCTTAACAAAAGCCAATTCATACTTTACACTTCGTTTACTTCCGATATCTCTCCTACTCATTAGAAAAAACATATTTTCACTCTTTAGCTTTGTAATCTTGAGCAAGGACTAAAGTTGCTGTTTTACATCCATACCAAACGTTCAATAATGAGGTACTTAGCTGATGTACTGAATGCAAAACAATGTTCTTGCTGTTGAGAGAAAAGATCTATTTCGTCGATAGCATCTCACTACTCATGAGTGTCTCATGAAAAGAAGATGGATTGCAACTCTCGAAATTACGAAGCTCAGCCACGTAACATCAGAGATAAGCAGAACTCAGTTTACTGAACTGTTCGCATAACATGCTTTATTATTTGACTCCGTTGATCTCCATTCTAATTCGATTTAAATTAAATATTGAACTAGTAAACTTAAGGCAAATTAATACAAACAATGATAGTAAGTGACTAGGCCTTTAACAATTTATATTAGTCTCGTTTCTACTCAGAGAAAATGCTACTTTTATTTTACTTGAATATTAATCTATAGTAGTGATACAACTTTAGATCTGCCTTCCAAACTTGAGAGCCAGCCGAATAAAATGAAGAAAGGCAATATGAGATGATAAGTGGTTGAAGTACTGAGTGTCTTGAACGCTTCATTCATAAAAGCTTACTATAATAATAAACCAAGTACGATTGAATTCTGTCAGCATATCGCAATGTTTTATTCATTTTTGTTCACCGGTAGTGAGCTACTCTCACTTGTCATTCCTATACGCCTCTTTGAGTTAAAACTTTCTCTACCTAAGAGCAAGCAAAGTAAAACGGAGTTTCTCTGTTTCTCTCTATTTGTCGTGTAAAGAGAAACTTTCCTTCAGAGCGAACGGCGGTTGTGGCTGCGAGCAAGGAAGACGTCAGCCACAATGGTAGCGGAAAGCCAACGCCTGGTAAGAAATGAGACACAAAACTTGTCGCTGAATATCGACCAGAAAGTGTGAGTCAGCTCTGGCGGCTGAGTTCGGCGCGTACAAATCTATCTGAGTCACAGGAAATTGTCCGCTATCAGGCCTCCGACAGCTCACGCGAACTGGATGACGCACGGGTAGCTTTGATGCTTGCGCTAGATGGATATCTAAATTACTCAAGTCGTGGCCTGAGACTCGAATAATTTCGATAGTTTTGAAGATAGAAGGTTTCCTTATCTCGTGAAATCTGTTTTGCGAGTGAAAGGTCTGAGCTAGCCAAGTTAAATCAAATTTAAACTAGAACATAAAATATTTAGTTATGAAGTGAAATTTATCAGCTTCCGAAATAAATTAGATGAAAGACAAAAAATGAATAGCTGTTCAAATGGCTGTTAGTTTGACCTGAATAAAATTCATTCATGTGAACTGCGCAATATATCAGAAATTTCTGCAAGAGCTACATATTAGTTAAATCTATAAAAATGTCGAAACTTGCATGCCGTGGCCTATTCTCAGCACAGAACATAAACTGTGCAGTTCCTATGACTGGAATGAGCGTTTGAAAACTGTGTCTCGAGTCAAGTGAATGTTGCAATTAGGCGACGATATCTTGGTCACAAATGTGCCTAACTTGGTTATCATGTCGCAGCTCATCAGACTACGTGCCACGGGACTCAAGCACTATCATGTATGCGCATCTCTGCGCTCATGACATGCACTAGGCATGCTGAGGAATGGCGGTGAAGATGAGGCATGCCGGGGCACAGGGGGGTGGGGTCAGCTGCATGCCTTCACTTCACACTAAGAGCAAATGTCAGTTTTTCACTAAGAAATTTGAAAATTTAAGGAAACGAACATTTGTACATTATATTACGCTACTGATCATTAGTGTGCAATGTCAAAACTTATGAACTCAACCTCATCAGACACTAAACGTAGGACAACTTTCATAGTTCTTTGGACTTGTGTGAGAGGCGACAAATTCAATGTATAGTATTTGATCGGTACCTGCGCTCAAAGATGGGTTTTTGAGTTCAAGTTAGGAATATTTTTCAAAAGGTGTTTACTGTTTGTTCATTTTGATATCAATGACCTAACGCGTCAAGCTCCCCTGCGGAAGGTTATTAAGGGAGCTACGACCGTCTCACCGGGATTAACAGTCTTAGAAATAGNCAATGGAGAAATGTTCGAGGTGAGGGGACATAGAATTTTTTGAGTTGAATGTCGCGTTATCCATTCACAGCACGAACAGACAAAAAACACACAAAATACGATTGAAATTAGAAACTTGTACTAATTAGTCACATATTTACTTCGAAAAATAATATGCTAAAGACATTAACTGTAACAAGTAAGAGTACGCAGAAACGGTGCGTCTTTCCTACAATGAATGCTTACTTCAAAACTGTACTTTGCAATACATCAATCTTAGTCGGGGCTTTCTGCAGTGTTTTAGTGCTTTTCTGAGAGCTCGACTTACAACAAAAGACATGACTTGAGCTTTAGTTACTTTGCCGAGACATGACAAATTCAAAGTGCGAGATGTCTGAGTTGTGACGCTGAGAATGGTGGACACATCTCAACCAGTGCCGTGCTTCGTTTTACTGCAGCTAAACTGGACTTGCGTCTCCAAGAACCAGCGTCCACGGCCCCAGTTATTGTGCTGCTGTTGTAGTCGCAGGTGGATCCAGCAGTTCATCCAATTTTCGAGTCCAGGATTCAGTCAAAACACTGAAGAGATTATTTATCACGAGTAATTTACGTTTTGACACATTATTACATCCAGATGAGAAGCGACATAATAAACTAGACTCAAGCGAAACACTACTCGTGTGTCCCAATCAGCCACTGAGCTCCTAAGGTAACTTATTCAGAGAAAGACGAGGCTTGTCAACTGGAGGGACACTTGCATGAAAAACGTCCAAGTTCATGTGTGGTTAAATCAGGGACTCCGTACACCGTACGCTGCAGCGCGGATCCGCATCGCTCGCACCTGCACTATTTACAGGCTGTGCACCCGTAAATCATCTAGTAAACAAAGACTCAAAAAAGGCCGTTTGTTGCGCTTGTGTGTTGCTGTATATCTCATGTATAACCAAAAAACTTCGGCGGAAGTGCAACGATGAACACGATGATGATGCCTCATAAGTACCAACCTAGGTTTTTTCACGATTTTTTTTAGGCTTAGAAACGGCGGCCTCTCCAAATGAGCCGTTCGCGAGGCTCCTCAGGAAGGAATAAGTAATTATTCGTAATGGCTCGAACAGCATATTCGCAAATCAGATTCGAAAAGTGGAATATAACATTTCAGCATATGATAAAAAAATTGATTAGTTTTGGTGAGTCAAAAATCGAGTTCTGACCATTTCCGTATTCGGACTAAGATTTACACGAAAACTATTACGATTTTAAAGCAAACAAAGTAATTAGTGAAAGTCACATACTACATTATTTTTGAAGTCCTATGCTTGTTCATTCGAAATGGAACCAAGATTTACTCAATCAACTCTTTTCACTATCCCAATGCTAA
>VOMN01099859.1:0-44278 GCA_014899125.1 Orchestia grillus
GATTAAAAAAACTACCTTCTCAGAACGACCCACATGACGAACATCGTACATAGAACAAAAGCTTCTAAGGAACCCGACAAATAGATACGATTCATATTATCTCCTCTTCCGTCACAGTATCTTTCGTCCAATGTCAGTACGATAACGAGCTCGTGCTTCCTTCGCTATCACGTATCCAAAGAGAATGTCTCCGTCATATCGTACTAGGAGAGAATTTCTCCGCCATCCCGCTTCCAGAGAGAATTTTCCCACCATCTCGTACCAAGATGGAATTTCTCCGCCATTTCGTATCCAGAGAGAACTTCCCTGCCATCTCACATCCAGGGAGAATTTTCTGCCATCCCACATCCAGAGAGAATTTCTACGCTGCCTCGTACTCAGAGAGAATTTCTCCCCTATCTTGTATCCAGAGAGAATTTTCCCGCCATTTCGAGTGTGGAAAAAATTTCTCCGCTCTCCCGCATCCAGAGGTGTCGACACCGAGGCAGAGGGTGAGCTGCATTTACTGAATAGAAACACGTGTTTAAGGTCGTGACTTGAGCCTCAAGCATGGTACGTGAAGCAAAGAAAGCGTCCCAAGGTCATGCTGTGAGTTGCATTCCTGAAAAAATCCAATGATAATCTCAAGAGAAGTGCAGTTGCTGTAACAAGCGTGGCATGTCTGGACTGGACTGTCGGCCGAATAACTTGAGCGCTAATTTTTCTAAGAATATTTTGTAAAAAAATGCATCATGCGCCGACTGTGTTTTGGCATTTTAATGACCTAATTATGCTAATCTAATTACTAATATCATGGCCACGAAAAACACGTACGCTGCATTTGACAACACAAGATGTACTGTCGTTATACAATGTGATAAAATTTCTCAAATGCCCTGTCGTTAGATTAAAATATAAACTCTCAATTTAACTCAATATAAATAAAACAAAATCATTTTTATGGGAGAACTTTGCTTTTATGGTCAGCTGAGTCAAAGAATTTTCAAATTTGTCCTTCCGCTTAACAATCCGAGATTTAATTCAATTTTAAAGGAAAAGTATATTTCCAGGAAAATATTGTGTATTTTGTATTGCTTTGCAATAGATGGAGTTAAGAACTAGCCCTTACAAAATTATCAGTAACAAAATAATGTTACAAAGTGTTATCTATTGACTTATTCGGGTAGTCAACGTGGCTCATAAATGCCCTTACAGTAATTGTCCAACATTAATTTAATTAACACTGCGTAACGCTGTCTTGGACTTGTCCGAGGGCTTGAGCTTCAAAGACTCTCTGTTGGTTGAGTGATCGTGTTTAGGTCAAGTGCCAGCTTCCCCTTGGGCAGAGGAGTCCTCACTGATGGAAGATAAGTTCACAGTAAATGAATTCGCTCAGAGAACTGCAACAGCTTAGCTTCGCAAAATCTTCCAAGCAAATTTGAGGTAGCCGTAGCTAAGGCTTCTTCGAGTGAGACCAAAACCAAAATCTCGGAGCCAAAAATTCATGAAGCTTTTCATTCGATGAATACGATAACTTGATCCTCCAGTGAGCAGTTTACCTTCATGGACGGCGGGGAATTTAAAATCACCGTTTCGAAATAAATTGATATTGTACTGTCAAAAATCTTTGGGATCCTGTGACAATCTCAAAGACAAAAGGATATTTCTAAGACATATGACACTACATTCCCAACTCTGCACTCTGGAACTATCAAAGCTTTATCCAACGTATTTGAAATCTGAAATCTTCTTTATCGTCTGCTCCATTTGAACATTTACGCCCTCTTAAACAATACGCAACCCCGCGATGGAGTTGGATTCATTTTCGTTCAACTTGTGCAATTTGGAGCGGTGCCTTTTGGAGATCTCCGACAGAAGTCATAGACCACGAAATCAACAACACTTGGCTTCACGCTCACGCATTGAGGAACGCATCTGGTGATGGGAATGTGATACGATGGAAGAATTTGTGACCTCTGTCATGTGCAGATGGGGATGTCATTTCAAATTCCTCACAAGACGGATTTTTTTCGCCGCCGTTTTATCTTTAAACTTAATTAAAAAAAATTCAAGAGGAGCTTAAGTAAATAAAATTCCATAATATATACATAATATCCTTCGAGACGACTCAGGACTGTGGACAAAATGTTGGAAAAAAAGACGTCCCGATAAACTGAAGAAAAGCTGCCAATTTTTTTGGGAGAGTTCAAATACTTCACTCAAGCATGGCGCCTCAGGCGACTGAACACAAGGGCCTCGTATGGAAAAATCTACGTCGTGGTTGAGACTTAAGAAAATATTTGCTATGAACATTTTTAAGCTCGACTAGAGTATGAACTTAATAATTTGAAAGCGAAACCCCTTCCAATAGGTGTATCAAACATCATAAAACTATACACGTTGGCACCGTTAGCTAAATCTGAAACAGTTACTGTCCGCGTAAAACCTGACATTCGAGTTGGAAACTTGATTTCTGAAATCAAGTAAGGAAAAGTTAAATGCTATGAACTACTTGAAGACCATTTATTACCCAATTAAGTGGAATCATTCAGTGAAACCTTAAGATGCCGGCTTCCTGCAGGAAGGCAGTTTTTAAAGCATTGAAACGAATAGTTCTGCCAATTCTTTTCTTTTATACCTCAAAATTCTCATGAGCAAAATAAACATTTATTTCATATCTCATTTTTGAAGCGATAAAGCATTTTTTTCATACTTGACCTAAAGCGATGAAGTTCAAGCAGAATAAGGTCATTGTTTTTACCCATATTAAACCATCAGAAAGCAACGCCAGCTCATGTTACCGGTGATGCCGACTGGAAATATATTTTTCAAATGAATGTATACAGTGTCGTCCAAAAGCCTGCGTACAGTGAGTGGAAATATTTATTTCGAAATTACGTGTACACGCAATTATATTTACTAATTCGATTATAATAATGACGACACAATTTTATTGTGAACAATAATACAAAAGCCCTTCAATTCTATCAACACCGGAGCTCAAACTGTTCTCCGCACAATTCACAGAGCTTTGAAATTTGCCTCCTACGCTTCGACAAACATTTTTATACAAGTCTGAACTAATTTGAACAAAACAGATTAAATCTAAATAATTGCAGTTATAAATTCTCAATAACACAGCACAAATAACATAGTTATAATAAACACAATTATAACAATATAAGAGACATAAAAACCTATTTTACACTCTATCCCCAACTTTTGGACCACCCTGTATGCATAGAGTATCCACACAAGTACCACAGCGTGATCACGCTGAACCCACCATTTTGGGATCAGTTATACACGAAGGTCTCAATGCTTGTACATTAGTATTCGTGCATTCAAGTTTTAGAATGCAAGGATTTTTCTTCTCGATTGACGATGCGAGAAATGTAGACGAACATAATTTGTAAATTTGAAGTTCGCTGGACGATATACAAAAACGCATGAAGCTTATGGCGCATGTACAGTTGTGCCTGAACAGGTACATGCACCTAAGTGACAGATAAAGATTCTCTCATTACATGCCTGTGATTGTAAAGATTTTTCTTTGCGCTCTTTTCCACAGATTTGAGCTAAAATTACGCACTAGTAATCTGAACGCGTAGTTGAGATGCGGGCATTAAAATTCTCAGTTTAGTTATGATTGTGGAAGACAATTTAAGAAGAAAAGTGCGGTGCCGCAAAGACATGGAAGTCCTGGAGAATTTGCGTAAGGAACAGGTGGCAGAGCGGCGCCAATCGTGAGTGCTCCCAGCCGACATCCTCAGTATACTAGAAGCCGTGGTGGAGGGTGTACGCATGGTGTGCTCCGGCTCTCTTCACTCCACCCCGAGAATCTGAAGAGAGTAGTTCAACGCATATTAATTTTTGTTGAAATGAACTTAAAATACCTCACATTTCCCTTTCATGCAGTATTACACACATACAGATAGCTGCATAAAGAAACTATTATATCACCGCTATATGAACAAAAAGTCTAACTTTATTTCTACTTTTTAAAGTTACGAGGTGAATTTTTTTTACATAATTCAAAGGCACTTGTACATACTTTCGGGTACATTATGCGATTTTCTTACCTATTTTGAACGATGAGAAACAGAATTGCGGTGTGTTGGCTGGCCTACAAAGAGTTGAAATTATCTGAATATTTTCAGAGGGAAATGGCGGGCTAGACCAGGTCAGGTTAAGATGATCACACTTTTGAATTAAATGTCTTGTAAAAACATTTTATCAAATGAAGGTTTTTTTTTCTTTACCTTAATGTACAAGCAATCGATTGAGAGGGATGGGACTCATTTTATATTAGCGAAAAGTACATTTTTGGGGTTATAAAAAGCAATACTTTGCTCCTTAAAATGAATATATTAATTTTCAAAACAAGTTGATGACGATTAAATTGGTGTTCGTCTTTTGACGACCGATGATCTTTGCATCGTCAGCAGTGGGGGTGCCTGTGATGGGACCCGATCCCTCATGCATAGCAAGTATCTCGATCGACGCTTTCCCCGCGACGGCACTCTTCATCCTGGCGTGAAATGAGACACCCAGCGGTGCGTCACATGGGTGCATTAAGGTCAAAATCATGCTTCATCATCTTCATCTGCAAGATAAAATTACAGTATTTCTCTTTCTTCATCATGGTTAGGCCTCGCACCAGACAGGTGGTCGACTTTCAAACCTCGCAAACTTTAAGAAATTATTATTTGTTTTCTATGTATGAACACGTCAACTTGCATCATTAAAATTAACTCAAAAGCATTGCCATGTCTAGACTTGTTTAAGAGAAGCTATTGCATCATTTTCATGGTAAAAATTAATTCTTTTAATCATTCAAACATGAGCGAGAAGTGTAAAATTCTCCCCTAATCGAAAAATGCATTATTGTAAAATGTGGGTGTAATTTAAAAGGAAAAAACCTGCTTTGTTTACAAAAGGGACCGTAATGTAAGCACTGCGGCCTTCAGTGTTTCCATAAATTAAAGCACGCACAACGAACACACCCGTACGTTGGATGGCCACGAAATTTGCGTCCACTGAATTTAGGGATTATCAGCATTTTTTTCGTCTTCATGGCCACAGTTTCTCCTAATTTGATGTGCTCTCTTTAACTGTTATAGAATCATATTGTTTCATTCATTGATATGTTATATTATTGATGCTTAAAATCAGTGGTTACATTTCTGTGGACACCTCGCACCAATGCTTGAAAGATAGTTAAATATTTGTCATAAGTTCCGTAGAGTTTTTCATCTGTATTGGACAAACTTTTATTCACGCGCTCTTTAGACGTTCTTAGCGTCATCACTTGCACCACGGGATGCATTTGCTACTTTTGCGTAAAAGGCATAAGTGAATTTCCGAAAACAAACGCACAATCATATTTTTCTCAGAAAATACAATATTCAAACAGGATCATGGCTTTAGCACGATCTGATGATATTGACAGACATTGATTTTGTGTCGGTCGATGTATTCTTATTCTCAGTTAGAAAGTCCTGTACTTTCCACGAACGACAGATCACAACATTTAATTACTAATAGTTTTCGCATGCTTTTCTCTGGTTTCATCGTTTTTCAGCAGACACACCTGCTTGTGAAAGCATTGGAAGCCGTGGGCATCACTGCCATTGTCTTTCCTTTCCAATCCCTAATGTAGGTCCGGTACCTTCGTATCTTTAAACGTAAAAATAGGCAAAAGAATTGAAACTTTCTGGCCCTAGAAACAGTCAATTACTGAGGCAAAAATGAACTCAAAACACATCCTCGGCTGAAAAATTCAACTAAGACATTTAGTGAAAGTTTTTTTTCAAATTTTTGATACAAAAATGCCCAAATATGCGTAAAAACAATCATTGTGAAATGAACCTACGTAGTAAGATTATTTTCGACAAAAATTTAATATATTTCGGAAAAACAAAGTTTCCGTAATCAGTGCTGGAAATTGAGGCAAGCACCTGAATTTTGCTACTGTATGGTTTAATCCTGTCTAAAGTTGAAATCACAGTTTATCGTTCATCTTTCCAGCGAAGGGCGAAGGTCTCCAGTATTCTTTTTGTTTCACTTTTTTGTCCCAGTCTCCATTTCCGAGTTCTGCTGATGTGTGTCCCTACTTCCATAGTAATTACACCATCCATTTCGGGATATCTAGGCTTAGTAAATGCTTTACCTCTACAGCCAGTCGTCCGCTGCACAGAGCGCTTGGTCAGTTTTATATCATACAGCTCTAGAGTCAACCTTGTTTAGAGCGGTATCACTCAGAGAAAGCATCCAATAACGTGGAAAAGATTCACGCTGTGCCAAGCAAACACAGCGCGTTATAAGAAACAAATGAGAAAATAAAGTGGGGGCTTACTGTGCCCGATCTAGCTCTCCACGCAGGGACACGACCGTGCTTCCGAGTCTCCCTCCGCTCGGCAAGAAGGGAACCACATCGCTCAGCTGCCGGTATCGGGCGAGACGCTTCAGCCATGCAGATAATTTGAGCATGCATACCAAGCAGCCAGGCCTCTGACCACAGCCATGATGCCACTGTAACAATGATGGGCGAGTCCGATGTCGTCAAAAGCCGTTAAAAGCGTTGCTGTAATCTCAAGGTGGGCTGCAATACGTTGGAATGAATGAAGGATGCTGCAGAAATCTGATTGTTGAAAAAGAGTTTCAGCCTATAACTTTTGGCATCAATATTAGCGAGTCTTTTTCGTAGTCTGACTTCCTGCTCTATAAAAGTAATGTTATTCATTCTTCGGTGAATTCCACCGAATCAAAGGAAAGGGTGTTTTTTCATTCGCTGCTGTGTATTATTCGTGTCAGTACGTTTCATGTACACAAAATACCGTAATTTTTTTCTTTAGTGATGCTGATAATGCAGGCATTACTGTGTTTCAAATTACAAATAGAATAATTAAGCTTCTGCACTTCGTAGGGCCTGAATAACTTTAAGATTATCATATTCTTTTTCCAATCACTTAACCATACGAAATTCCCAAATTCATTTCGTGTTCAAACTCGTAGGAAGCTGCGAATCATACATACTTGAACTACTCAATCTATAAGAAGGAAAAGTTCCGATGTTCTTTCATCATCATCAGACTGAAACAATACAAACTAAATCTCAAAGGAAGTTATCGTATTCCATTTGACTCTAATTGCTCTAGTGCTTTGGTAATTCTCTTTGTGTACTTAGTGCCACTATTTTGTAACTTTAATGTTATAGTCTTAGAGCCACTTCGCTCTACCAGATAGAAATAAAAAATTAGGTTTAAAATCGAGATATCCTTTCACAAAAATCATTAAAAATGCAAATTTTAATCATAAGTTAGAGTGTCAGATTCGTTCCTGCAACCAACCGCTCCACAGCCGCCCCCGCAGTGAGCGGTGTTTGCTAGAGCGGACCTCAAATAGCGTGGAAAATATTTGCAATAAGAAGGAAATAGAGCGTTTTATGAGAAGCAAATAAAAAGATGGAGCAGTTGTTTGCCAGGTCTGATCTTACCCTCAATGAGAAGGACTGTACGTAGAAATACTTATTGTTTTGTGATTAATATTGGAAGACGTACGTAAAAGCCTCGGGTAGCGATGTCTTTAGAGGCTTTTGTATGGCAGTTACAATAGCGAGTTTCAGTGAATGGAGAGCTCGGTTTTCCTTTCAATAGAAAGGATGTGCAAAGCCCACGTTGAATTCATAATCTTTCCGAACATAATTTGTTAGAGTAAACAAAATACCGAAATTGCTAAGATTCAAATTGCAAAAACTAATAGAAAAAGCTGAATTGATCTTTTAGTTTCATTGCCAATTTTGACGAGAGGGAATTTCGGTTTTAAATCAAGATCTGTCACGATCTACTGTTAACTTAAATTGTAAACAATAAGCTTTAAGCATGTAGTCTACGAAATTTATTTAATTGGCTTCACATAGTCGCTTCTTATTTGATTTCACCTAAGGAGAGAAAAAATTGAATTCTAATAAATTTTAAATTTTAATTTCATAGCATTTTCTATTCTCAAGCTTGTTTGGAAAATTCTTAGATTTTCTTCAGTAATTTTGATCTTATATTCACTTTCATTCACATATTGAATCCTTCCAACTACTTACATCTCGCAAATCTTAAAGCATTATTATGAAACCTTACCGTACAAACGAATGCCAAAATAGTTATTCGTTTGCAACACCAATCACACAAAAAGCCAACATTCCTCTCGCTAAATCTGCTCAGCGGCACGTATTTTCGTCGCTGTGCGACTGCAGCGTGAATAACACCCAATGGAGCGACTCTTAAAATATCACAACTTCTCTCACGGATACAGCGTAGTAACTTGAGTGCTCCCACACCACTATTGCATACAAGTGGGTAATACAGCGTAGTAACCCGAGTGCTCCCACACTACTATTGCATACAAGTGAGCAAAATTTTTCTTGTAATAAGAACAAAATTAATGCTTCATAAGTGAAGGTAGCAGTTGATGATCCGTTCGCATTGTTGTAGATGTACTGTAGAGCGATACTTGTGTAGAACGATTGTTCAACATATATTGTAGAATAATATTTGGGTATAGGCAAATATTTAAGTTTGACTTCTTGCACATCTTCATGATTAAAATAGAAGCATAGAAAACTGATACCAAATACATCATTTTTACGAAAAAGCAACAGCTGTAAAAAAGCAATGCTGAAATACGATCTTAAAACTAAACATATTGACCTCATATGTCATTTTCAACATACTGTCGACAAAGAGAAAGAAAAATGACGAAGACATTATTTATGAAGTAGTTTAGTAAAAAAAAATAATAACTCCTAAATTTAATTACCGGCATATTTGCAAATAGTAGGCTGGCTGGATATCATTTAAACCGATTTCTGTTTGAAGCCAAAGTGACTCTAATATTCTAAGACGATTCGATAGAATATCGGATGCCGAAACACCGCAATCTTCTCACCGGGCAAGTAAGTCACACTTTTCTGCGTGAGAGTGGACGGCAGAATGCGAGGGGTTAGAAATAAGTCGATTGGTTAGGAAACGCATTCCAGCAAGCTCTGCCACACGCAAGCTGAGCTCTTTAGTTGCAGAACCAGCATAGTCTGATGCACATTGTGCACAACGATGTTTACAAAGATTTGAAAAGAACAAGCCTTCAGGAAGTTTATCTCTAAATTTGAAAACGGAGCTAATTCTGTGTTAGTTGATATGAACGATGCGAAAGTTTACTCGTATGAATGGTTTTGATAGAAGTGAATGAGATTTTTTTCTGATTATCTGATTGATGGGGGAAGAGAGGGAGAACCAAGAGAAATAATCACTTCGATAAGGTAGGTACAGGAGGACTATTAAAAACACAATTAAAAAAACATTATTACACAGTAAGTTAATCTGGATGATTAGCCATTTCTCCCGAAGAAATATTTTTAAAATTCAAGCTCTTTATGAACAGTAAAAAACGAGGAACGTAATGCAAATACCCCACAAAGTAAAATTTTTATGTCATTGAGCTTAAAATGGAAAGAACATAAGCTAAAAAACGCTAATACCATACCCAGTAAAAGTTTGTTTTCGGGAAACTGAACTCTTAAACTTGCAGTTTTGTCGAGTAATTTTTTATTCTAAAACGGATAAACAATTCTTTGATTCTAACTCCACAGCAAATTTAATATTAGTGAGCTGGGAATTTAGATGACTCATGAACAAAACGGGATCTGATTTTTCACAAAATAATACAAATATATCTGCCAGGTACCTTCTATTACAAATGGGTTTGTATTCAATAAGGCAAAGATCTACCGAGTGTAGTGAAAACACACCAAAATATTGGCAAAGGTTTGTCCCTGGGCAGCCCCATCCCCATGCCATCCAAACGCTGACGACTTGCAGTCAGTCAACCGTTTGCAAATTTTCTTTTGAAACATTTCACAAGAGTCACTTCCATATTAGTTAACATTTATAATGATGCATATTTTTCAGCTGCGTTGATCCCAGTTAAACTAGACTTTCCAGAGAGAAGTTCGGAGTCCGTGCCTGCAAATAAATCTTTTGTTTAAAAGAAACCTTGAATAAGAGGCTTAACATAAAAAATATAATTTGTGAATCGCTTCTTCTTCTTCTTCTACGATGTGGTTTTTGTTGCTTCTTTTGCTTTCAGGTAAGTTATTTTCTTGCATAAGAATGATTATTTATGAGTGAATTAAAAAATATTCACTGACTTTAAGAAAACTAGTCAGCTCAATTCCAATTTTCGTGTTGCGTGTGAAACCTAAGTCAATTTGTATTTAAATAAATCACGTGGCTTAAAACAGCAATAATTAGAATCCAGTCTCTTCGTGTCTGATTATGTGTACATGAATTGTCTGGCGTGGCGGGACATTAGCATTTGTCCTTTTCTCGGCATTTGGCCTTCTAGGCGATGTACAGGGTGATTTTAATGACGGGACCAAAAAGGAATCTTTATCAACTCCTATTATATCGAGCCGTTTTTAAAAACTCAACATCTATCAAGCCTAAAGACATACCAATTGAATTTGACAAGGTTGTGTCCTTCAGGGATGCCTAAAGGAAAGAGCTTACAGTGATAAGATGAGCCGGCAGATCAATACCAACTCAAGGCATCCATCGAGGCAGAATTCCGGCGAATTAGAATAGAACTCCCGAATTCCGTATTGAACAACCTCAGCACATGAATGATATCGTCATATGAAAGTAATTGAATTAATGCATGTAAGTCTCAGGATTCTGTTGCCCTCAGTTTTTCTTAATCCTTCGATTTTTTCAGAAGTTGTTATGGACTATTTACGTTCCGTCATGAAAAATCACCCTGTATTCATGACGTGTTGTTAAAACTCGTATAAATATGGAGTACTAATTGTCTGTTCATGTGAATTCGTTCTTTATATGATATCAACTTGTTAACCAATAGAAGCAGAGTTAACAATTTCTGTACAACAGAATGGTAGAAAAACACTGTGGCCATCGGCCTGAGAGCAGTTTGTTGCACGGGAAAGCATATTTTGCACAGAACTTTCTTATTTTCATGGAACCACTAAGAACTTGGTAAATATTTCATGAGGTCATCCTGAGATACTGAGAGCAAGATGTTAATGAAAGTGCGGCTTGATAGTATGCTAATAAAATACAATTTACACCACGAATCCTTTGAATAACATCATTGATATTCACGTAAGAAGATAGCCGATCATATTCATGGGGCAGCAGTTCGCAAAAATTCAATGCCTGCGCTGTAATTTGTCAGATGACGACTTAATAGAATGAATGACTGAGTAGCAAGAAAGATCAAACAGTGAGCTCTACTTCTCAAAACTGACATCGCATGTTGGATCAAAGCTTGCTTCGCCGTGTTGGTTCAAAATTTACATCGCCATGCTTGTTCAAAGCTTGCATCGCCGTGTTGGTTCAAAATTTGCATCGCCATGTTTGTTCAAAGCTTGCATCTCCGTGTTGGTTCAAAATTTGCATCGCCATGCTTGTTCAAAGCTTGCATCACCATGGCTGATTAAAACAAAATCCCAGTCAAATTTCATAGTGATCCGAATTTCCTCTCAAATTACCTGTGAAGCAAACTTTCCATCGAATTTCCTCTCAGATTACCCCGTGGTGCAAATTTTCCATCAAATTTTCTCAAGACTCAAATTTTCATGCTAAAGATCTTTCAATGAAGCCCTTATTTTCGTTGTTGCCGGTCTTCACTAATATCTTGCTGCTCCATTCATCAAATATTAAATTTATGCTCATAGTCAGAGCCAATTGTTTTGTGATTGCTTTAAAAAATTTTCATCACATGTAGCTATGTGTATTGTTATGCTCCATTGTCTCATCAAATATTGTGTAGTGTATTATTATATTTCATTGTTTCGTCCCACATTGTTTAGTGAATTATTGTGCTTGATTCTTTTATCAAAAATACTTTTGTGTAATGTATTTACTTTATTGTTTTATCAAATATTGTTGTTTGAATTGTTATACATGATTGTTCTATCAAATATTGTTTTGTGAATTGTTATACATGAATTGTTATCAAATATTGTTGTGTGAATTTTCGTACTTGATTACTTCATCAAGTATCGCATAATCTAAACTCGTTTTCCNGTCATTGATTAAAGGCAAAATAGCCCATATTTTGAGTCACACCCTCGCAGAAATGGAAATCGGAATATCTACAAGAAGTGAGAAATGCATTCTCCCTGTAAAACGTTATTTTCAAACTACACTATTTCATCTTCGGGACTTAGGAATGCAAGTACTGTCGTTATTTCAAAGTAAATAATTTCGCAAATAAATCGCAAGGGGGAAGGTCTTATTCTGCCGAAAAGAAAAACATTTCCGCACACATTCACGCCAACCTATGAATAAGAACATTAAAAAGCATTTTGATCCACAAGCACAGAGCTCTTTTGAACAACAGGTGCTGTTCAACCATACCCGAAATATCGACTTAATTTCCTTAGTAATTGCCCTCTACGGTGGGCTCGTTTTTGCTCTTTGTATGTGATTTTAAAATCATTGCATTTCCCTTTTATGCGAAAAAAATGTGTGCGAATATTCTCATTCTATTTTCTCAGATGCTGACGATGAATGTAGCAATGACTTTTAAGCTCTATTTTTAGTGAAGAATTTTATTAGAACTCGATTTTTCGACCCACCTATATAATTTGATTTATTTTAAAACTAAGATTTTCCGTTCATAAATCAATTAAACAAATTTATTCGAAAAATATTTTGCTTAGTATTTTCGGAAACTAACAACCTGTTCACGATACCAAGCACAAATCAATTCTCCAAACATCTATCAAACGATGCAGGGGCTTCACTCGTTGGCGTTTTACGTGAGCACTTATAAAATGAGACTCTATGAACACTTATAAAGTGAGACTACATGATCACTTATACAGTGAAACTATGTGAATACCCATAAAGTGAGACTATGTGAACACATATAAAGGATACTATGTGAACACTTACAAAGTGAGACCATGTGAACACTTATAAAGTGAGACTGTGTGAACACTTATAGAGTGAGACTACTTTAACAAATTATGTATTCTCATCTAAATTTATCATAGACGCAAATTTCTGCATATTTCATTAATGATATCTTCAATTTTACTAAAACTTAAAATTTATTACTCATTTCTCACAGGGAATAATTAGGTGATGTTAATTCACTGAATGAATTTGTAGGTATACGAAATTCTAAATATTTAAGGCCTAATAGTAAAGTTAGGAATAGTGCCATAATTTTGTTAACCTAATGAAACTGCACAACAATTATTTTGTTTCTAATATTATTTTCAGCCCCAATTAGGACTGAGTTGAGAGGTAAGCCTTTGAGGGGCTATAAAATACATTTTAATTGTTTGTTTTCAATGAATACACGAGCAATACTTCATAATGTAGGGCTAACGCTTTAATAATTTCATGCATAACGAGAATGAAGATCATACTAGTACGTTCCATTTCCAAGTCAAAATATTAGTTTAAATGCTAACGACATCATTTCAAAGTCCACTTCAGTATATAAGTGAGTATACTAAGTTCAAACTTCACATTAGATTTTGCATATGACAATTATAATGTACTACTTATGTTGATTATGATGTACTATTAATGTGTTGATTATGATGTACTACTCATATCAATTATGATGTACTACTTCTGTCGATTATGATATACTACTTAATGTGTCGATTATGATGTACTAGTAATGCTGCCGCTGCAAGAAGCTGGAATGTCGATGAGAAGTTTGTGTAAAAAAGGCCTTCACAACTGCTGCACGACTCTGATTTTGAAAAGGAGCCAATTCTGGAGCTCTCATCATCAACCTAAAATTGAGGCCATGGCTTTTTTTAGCGTACAACTGAGCTCAAGAGCCAGCGCCCCAGTTAGTCGTTTGATCGAGCTTTGCGGAACAAAAACGGTCAGTCAAAAATGTTTCTGTTTCTCAGATTAGACTGCGTTCAATTGTTCCGTTGCGCAAGTTTCCCCGAAAAAAAGCTTTCCGAATTTCCCATCAAGTCGATACGGCCTTGGCAATCTCGCTCTGCTCTCGGATTGTTAATCTGATCTGCAGGAAGCCCTTTCTGGACAGGTTTTGATGCACAATTTCGGTTGAATATTCGAGCCCTCGTTACCTTCAATGTCAATGGATCCAACTCCAGGGTAAATAGTGAGTAATGAAGTGCGTTACAACTACTTCCTTGCTTCAATATTAAGAAATGACGGAAGTTACGACGCCCATTTGGCTTTGGAAATAAGAAATGACGTAAGTTGTAACCCCCGTTTGGCTTTGGTAATAAAAAATGACGTAAGCTTTTTACAACGCCCATTTGGCGTCAGTAATAAGAAATGACGTAAATTTCAACAGTTATTTTGCTTTGCGCAGCTGACATCACTGTAGCCTGCAGGTATGATTCAGTTTAGTTGGCATCCGAATCGTTGCGTGGAAGATCTTTATGTCTGTATTTTTTCTCTAAATTTTCTCAATATTACAGATGCATGTTTCCATGCCTCAAATGGTTAGGGATGGCATTTTCAAACGACCTTCGGTAAAGTTTTGTTGCAGATCGAAAATTTTGAGCCATTCTAGTCACGTTTAACTTATATTTTCTCATAAGGAATTAAGATTGTCTCATAAAAGTATAATCGATTCTTCTAACTAACCATGGCCGAAGACTTTATTTTATTTCACTATGCAAATCATACTAAGCTCTTATGGCAAACAATAAAATCTCCTGCTTCGATGTTGAATGATTTTTAAGTTTTAATTTAGCTCACATATGACTGCTCTAAAACTTCTCGAAAATTGTCATAATTACATAAGAAAGCGCCTGGGGGCAATCAACAGCATAGGCAAATTATTATTATCAGCTATTAAACTTTTATTATTATTAAACTATTAGCTGCAATTAAACAATCATGAGAAAAAATTTACCTTACCGACAACTTGTCAAATCTCAGAATACGAATTCTCCGGCAGAGAAGATACATGTCTTCCTGAACAACTTCATGAAATAAGCTTGACTTAATATTGATTCAACACAAAAATGGTCGAGGATTCTGAAGACCAGAACGAGAAAAACAGCCAAAACTTGGGAATAAATATTACTCGTACCCAATGAGCCCCATGATCAACGTCTTCCCGGGCGCACAAGAAGCACAGGAGGCAAGATCAGAAAATGTCAACCCGAGTGGTGGCAGTGCTCGAATTGTTGTCGTGCGACGCCGTCGGGCACTTTTCCTGCAACTCCTCAGGGATATCCTGAGATCATTGCCCGAACAATTAGATACTCAATCATGCTCGCTATTGCCCTAACATCCGCTGTGACGTCAGTGAAAGTTTTTGTGCTGAATGGAGCTTCTATACATATACTGCGGCATATTGGACTTTCTCTTCATAGACTGCGGCATATTGGACTTTCTCTACATAGACTGCGGAATATTGGACTTTCTCTTCATAGACTACGGCATATTGGACTTTCTCTTCATAGACTGCGGCATATTGGACTTTCTCTTCATAGACTGCGGCATATTGGACTTTCTCTACATAGACTGCGGCATATTGGACTTTCTCTACACAGACTGTAGCATATTGGACTTTCTCTACGCAGACTGCGGCATATTGGACTTTCTCTACATACACTGCGGCATATTGGACTTTCTCTACCTAGACTGCGGCTTATTGGACTATCACTTTCAAAAGTTTTATCATCCAAATTGCTGTGCATCGTTGTTTTACTTCGAATCATTTAGAAATTTGTGATACTTAGAGAAACGAAACCTTATTTGAATGCATTACGAGTATTCTGTGAACTCATTTTGTATATTCGTTACTTGTAAAATCGTATTCTATGGAGTCCCAAATATCCCCTTTATTGTTTATATTTATTAACAGACGCATCCAAACGTATCACCTAATTTTTCTAATAGCTAGAAAAATTTGTCGTAATCATTTAAATTTACCCTTCTTGCACAATATACGAGTATCTCTATAACCCTAAATATTTTCCTTCAAATTTTCAGGTGCATGTAAATCCTATACTCTTCGATGCAAGAGTTTAATCCAGGGACAAGACCAGCGAACTGAAGGTGGAGTGAAAGAAATTCCCTACCTTTTCCCCAAAAACTTTCCCAAGCCCAACGCACGCGTCAGATTTCAGTTCCCACTACATGAGAAAAACACTTCAGTCCAAAACAAGTCATTGAACCTCACCTTCTTCAAAGACGCAACAGGTGATCAAAACAGCCCCGATTTGCATTTCACGAACAAGCAGACAACACGCGACTTCTCATTTGCAGAATTTGTAAAATATACGCAAGCTTCAGATCCGCTGCACTCTGGACAAGTCTTGGGCGTTGTTCTACCTTCTGAGTCTTCTTCGATTTTGATAAAACATCGACCTGACAAACGTTCTACGCGTGAACACAACAAAGAGTTTGCTGGGGGAAAAAAGAAATGGACCAAACCTATTCGGTCAGCAGAGAAGGACTTAAGAAAAGGATCGAAGGCGACGAGCACAGAAAATACACAGCTGGAGACTAGTAAATACCCGTCAAAAAAGAAGCCCTCTGCCCCGGACTGCGAGGATAAACAAGACCTGGATGACTGTCTGGACAAAGCTCTACTTAATTTGAGCGTGGAAGGATTGCCTCATACCAAAGATCAACTGTTGCACGTGTGTGGGTAAGACTCTTAAATTTCGTGTCATTTGATTATAGCCCTATACAGTGTAATAAGTGACTCATACAGTTATGGAAATGTTCTGAATTATATGGTGTAATAGCTAACTCATACAGCTATGAAAGTGTTCTAAATTTCGGGCTAACGTGACGGTTCCAGCATAGTGTAATAGCTGACGTATGTATGTAGGAGAGGGCCTTGAATTTCGTGATAACTTGACAATCCTAGTGTAGTGTAGGGTCTGGCAAATAAAGGTAGGAAAGTGTCTCACATTGCGTGTTAACGTGTTAGCTCCAACACAATGTAACAGTTGCCGTATGTAGGTAGGAAAGTGTTTGAATTTCGTGTTAACGCGAATATTCCAACATAGTGTAATAGCTGAGCTGACTTATTTAGGCAGAAAACCCCTTGAATTTCGTATTAACATGACCATCCCATCACAGTGTAACAGCTAACGAGCTCGTATGTGCGTAGATGCTTTGCATTGCGTGTTAACCTCATATCGACCCAAACCCTTTATCGATTATGCGGTGCCATTTCATAAGGATGCAGTGCTAGTTTTTCACGAAAAGCTAAATGCAATGTTACAGCATATTGACACGACATATCAGCTAGTTTTTCTTACAAAACCAAATACAGCCTTTTTGCATGAATGATTTTGTCATTAAAAAGTTTAACATGACGATCCCACAGAGTGTAGCTGTTGACGTATGGATGAAGGTTAGTGTATTATATGCCCCGAGGGATGATCGAAAAGTTCGGTTGATATGCCTGATGCTATAATATTTATGACAACAGCCATAGCTGAAGCAACGGAGCTTCTGGACAGAATCGCTCGCGTGCACAATAGCAGGTATAAAGTTTCAGTGTGCGTCAGTGCGTTAGTCTGTCGTAGAGTGAGGTTGTAGTAACGCGTGCGGCGGATTGAGCAAAATGTAGTACCTTGAACAACGTACACACATCAAATTTTGTCTCAAACTCAATAAATCGGCTAAAACACAAACAAATCCTTCAGCGAGCCTACGGAGGCCTAGTTGCCACACTCATGACTGTTTTCAAGTGATTTAGTAGGCTTAGAGAGGGACAGGAATCTCTAATCGATGATGAAAGAAGTGGTCGTCCATCAACATTCCGTTACGGACAACACCCCTGCTGCCACCAATTCCCACATATTCTCCCGACTTGACACCTTGCAACTTCTAGCCATATCCGAAACTGAAAAAAAGATTAAAGGTAAGCGATTTGACACCACTGAAGAAATCAAATCGAACGCGACGGATCGCTCGCAATTATTGAAGAAAAAGGACTTCCAACGTTCATGGGCAGGAAACGTGGAACACGTGCGTATGCACTGATGAAAAGAACTTTGAAGGAGATTAATCAGAAAATAAAGTAATTTTCGTAATATAGTAAATGATCCCACATTTACTGAAGTTTTAGATCAATCCTCGTACGTGCACATGATGGTTCCCAAAACAATGCAACAACTGAAGCATCACACGTGCAGGGATTTTTTCACGTACTGTATAGAATGCGCATGATTTGAACAGTCTCAGAAATGGGAGTGAGTAGTGCAAAACATTTATGATACTAGAGTTTACCATTCTAAATAGATGAATAGCCTAAGCGTAAAGGAATGAATATCGAATGAGAATTACTTTTAAAAAATCATCTAATTAGACGCCCATTAGGAAAAAAGATTAGGAAAAAGATACGAAGAGAATATAATTATTGTATTATTTGCAACGATTTTGTTTTCGAATTCTAATCCCGAAGTTCTGTTGATTGCAGATATCTTTCCCACAGGAGTAATTGAATTTAGTATTTTTATGTGACTTCCTCAAGTAATAAACTCAGACATTATTTACCCTCGTGTTTTCTCCCGAGGGCTTTCGAGACGAAACTTTTCCCGCTCAAGGAAATTTTCTGAGAATTAAACATAAGTAAACAAAGTTCTGAGAAAATTTATCAGCACATGCACTGCTGCAAAGCCTAGATGATGGCGTGAGGGGCAAAGATGACTAAGTTCTTTCGATATTTTTACCATGTTTAGGAGAATGTCGGATTGCCACGTACTTTATTTTGTAAATACACGCATGTTACATGAGGAGCCTACAAGTGCGTATAACTGTTGGCTCACACAGGAGGAGCATGCTGAGCATTTCGTAGGTAATTGTATGAAGCCATAGAATAAAATTCAAAAGCGAAGCAAAAAAATCGCAGCCCTTCTACGTATTGTATAACGAAGCACCTGAAAGATCCACTTTCGCTGAATTGAGCGAAAACATAGTTAGGTAATAAATAAATTCGGCTCAAGAAAAAGTCTCCTCGTAGACCACCTCTCGATGCATCGCGCACGGCACTAAAACGCGACAAAGGTTAATAAAACCGTGTTTTCTGGGTGCCCACATGAAACTAAGAGTAATAAAGCTGCATATTCTCGGCCCTCTCGTGATACTAAAAGTACTAAAGCTGCATTTTTTTCGCAAAATCTCCTCCTCAGAGCCTTCAAGCGGGGCATGAGATGCGTGGACGCGTTCACGAGCCGCTGCTTCTCTGAGCAGCGGCGCCAGGAATTTGAAGAGAACTTGGCCGGTGCTCGAGCGTTCCTGGCCTTCCTGTGCGACGACGCGGCCTTCCAAAGAGGTGATTTATGGCGCGTTGTCTGTTGAGGGGGCACTTCAGTGATCCTTGTATTGGGAGGTGATTTGTTGCGCGTTGTTTGTTGGGGGGGCACTTCAGTGATCCTTGTATTGGGAGAGGATTTGTGGCGCGTTGTTTGTTGAGGGGGCACTTCAGTGATCCTTGTATTGGGAGGAGATTTGTGGCGCGTTGTCTGTTTAGCTGACAGTAACAGTTCCGATGTATCCGTCGTACATTTCTGGTGGCTTAGTTTATTGATTCCTCTTTAGTCCATTTTAGTGAGTCTAATATACAAAAGTTAGCCACGAACATTTTACTTAGTTTTACCACGAAAATTATCAGTTGTTCGAACCATGTTACAGGGCTCAGTACATTCGATCTCTTGAATTTGATGAAGAATTTATGACATTTTTGTCTTAAGACGATAGGCAAGAGCATAAAATCACGAGTCAGTCCTCAAGTGTGACAAAATCTTCGAACGACTGTAAAGTTTTTGGCTTTTAGAAATGTAAAAAATTTCTATATTTCTGCTTTTAACGAAACTTCGACAAAATATGCGATGCCAAAATAATTCCGCCAAAAGTGGCGGGACGCATGATGTTATTTTCTTAAGACTTAAGATACCTCCTTATTTACCGTAAATCTGATATGAAATATTGTTGTTTGCATTATCACTGACACTGAAATATTGTTGTTTGCCTTCTCTGGTAGTCTCGCTAGTTAGTTAGAAATACGGACCCAGGAATTTTCTCCTATTTAAATTCCCTAAGCGTGACAAAGACAAGGATGGACAGACCAACCAAACTAACTAGCAACGCTGGGCTATTAATATAAACTGGGATCTGTCTGTTGCAAATTTGTCTTAAAAATAATTATACCCTGTGTTATTAGCAAGCATCCTGTGTTAAATTCCTGCAGAAAGGTCGCAACTTCATGTGTTTGAAAACCTAACACTATTAAGAAGGAAGTAAAAGCTTTTAGTTCTGTTTGCCAACTGTAATTCAGATGTGATTTCCTCGGGGATGCTAACCAAAGCTGTAGGATTATAAGTCCGTTTTATTACGAGAGACCTGAGGCTGAGGGAAAAGTGGCATTAGTGACTTCCCGTTGAAGGAGCTCATTTAGCTCCGAGATGACGGTTGCTACATTCAGAAAAACACCACGTCTGCAGCGCACGAACTTATAATGATGGACTGACGATAATGGTAGTTTAGATACAGGCAGCTGGCTCTTCGCACCGTCAGTGGCGAGTTTACTTTCTTAATGAAAATGGAACTCTTAGCTGTGTATTCATCAAAATAGAGATGTCGTAGAATTGCTTCGATTACCTGAAACTAGTCAGCGTCCTTCATAATGCATTACCATTATATTATTACTAGAAAACCCATGACCCGTTGGGTCAAATAAAATTTAAATCATGAATTGCTAATAAATAGGTTAATGAAATATTTATTAAGACTCTTTTTAGTACAACAATATTTGTAAAACTTCAATTATTTAAAAAAATCTTCTAACGAGATCTTCAAAAAGACTAAAAGTTCTCCGCAAAAACACGACTCTTATAGGCAAACCGTATCCAGAAATATATCCTATTCAGTTAAGTCGGTATCCACAATACAGGATTAAACGAAGAGTATAAATTTCGAATATCTCAGATCCGACAGACAAACGAGTGCACAGTTTCAAGCAAGCAAGCAATCAAGCAAACTAGTAAGACGACCAGAGTTTTAGTATTATACTAGATAGATAGATAGAGAAAGCGATATATTTTCAGTAAGTCCGTTTTCACTATAGTTTCAACAAAAAATCGCATCTTATGAACTTTGTTTCATGACAGGGAGGTGGAGTGCAGAGTGGGCGATGTTAAGAATAACTCGTGAAATGAAGCAGTTTTGCTTAACATTTTGACCAAGATGAAGCGGTATGAGTTTTCAAGAATGGTTCACGGCAGCCAACAAATTTTGCTCTCAAAGTAATTGGCAAGAGTTCCATCGCAAAAAAATAAGAGAAACTTTAACCCTGGAGCAATAGTGGTGAAGAAATTAATTTTATACAATAACTGACACAATATAGTTTTTCTTTCCAGGAAAACCAATTATTTTGGGGAGAAAGCCTGTTAAAGTATAAATTTTTTCGGGAAATTTTCAAAAGAGTCCCAGCGGTGGAAGCAGCATGCAACCGGTTGGGGGCTTGTGTTTAAAAATTTGATAATTGTCGAATTTTTCAAAATAATTTAAATAGGATTTAAAAGAATATCTTAATTTCAAGAGCAAATTCGCTGTAATAGTTGAAAAACGAACACATATCGTTTTAGGTTAACTGATTTAGGTGTCAATGTTCTTCTGCAATTTAGAAACATTCTGTACCATGCCGGTTGAACAGAAACAACTCGTATCAAAGTAGAAGAAAAATATATATATAACGCTGAAGCCACATACTCGCATCGTTGAAGGACGACGTCGAAAATTCTATACGTAGTCGTAAAAATTCTTCGATTGTTGTAAACCATAATGATTTATGTTGAAAGTAAATTCAGTCGTCTTCTTTTGGGTTGCAAACTGTACTCTATGAACTTTCAGGGTTTTTAATTCGTGTAAAATTTTCCAATAAAAGAATTGGATGGTGCAAAAAATGTCAATAATGTTGATAATTATGAAATAGTTGTATACATGCACATGATAAAATTAGAAATTTGGACGAAATCAAGCAAATGAAACTTGAAATGTTACGAATAAGCCTTTGAGTTAAATTTACTGAAAAGGCTTGATATGTTCTGACAGAGATCGGCTAAAGATTGCTGTACTAACCTCGTTGAACAATTTTTTTAGAAGAAACAAAGACATGTTTTGAAGGTTCGATGAGGATTATCTCTCAATTCAAATTACCAAACCCACATATTTTTCACTATTCCCTCACGAGCGGTCGTCAATGGAGCGGTAAGTTCAAATTAGGAAATAAAAGAAAAAATATTCCACACATTCTGGAGTTAAGCTTTGGCTGCATGTGCTGCAGACCAGCCGCGTGTAACTGAGATCCAAAATTTATGACACATACAGTATTTTCAGTCTACGATGTGTGAACGCGCACGCAGCATAAAGCTTGGGGAAGCTTGGGGAAGTAAATAAAAAACAGCGGATGTTTCCAATTATACACCTCGTCAGATGGGTTTAATTGGGCGTACCGTATTCTAATGAATACAAAATATACATCAAATGTTGTCACATAAACCAAACATAAACCGAAACTATCTGCAATTACGGGGGATTTAAGTGACTTTCGTAATTTCGAAATTTTTTGGAAGATATTTTGGTAAGTCAAATTTGAAGTCTGCGGTATCCAAACAATTGTGATTAAAACTATTCATACTAACAAATTTTAAAAAATCAGTTTAACAAAACAATGAAGAAACTTGAAACAGTACCGAATAATTCTATTATGGTTGGTGGCAGCGTAAAATAGCTAATAATTGTCATATTCGAAAACTATAAATTGATTTTCCTCTATTCAGCCCCTTTTAGGATTTTGTTCTGAAGTATAGCTCTTGTATATTGACTTTTTGTATATTTAATATGAAGGTGGGCATAGTTTAGACTGATCACAAGTGGCAAGTGTTGATCAGTCCTGATCCATGAAAAGTTTTTATTCCATGAACAAAGCAGGTGCACAATAACATATGTGTACAACTAAACATAGTTATTGAACCTGCGGCAATATTTCTACAGATTTCAAACCTTCAAGGCATATCTGAAAAAAATATGTGCAAGCCTTTTCGCTTCAATATTCTGTTCGCCCAGCGTGTAATCCGATTCAATTTCTGTCAATTACATTTGTACGTCTTCTCTCTTCTGCCTCGCCTGCAGCGAAGCAAAACTGTGCACAAAATCTTGGCGGCTGGCGTTCAA
Organism: Orchestia grillus; assembly: GCA_014899125.1. Lineage (NCBI taxonomy): Eukaryota > Metazoa > Arthropoda > Malacostraca > Amphipoda > Talitridae > Orchestia > Orchestia grillus. The sequence goes on from VOMN01099859.1 coordinate 23,211, forward strand.
AACGTGAGAAACCATACAATATTTTGTGAAATTCTTTCGACAATTCTAGAAAGCCTTCACAAGAGAGCGAAGCGAGGGTTGAGTGTTGGCAGAGCTTTTCAGCCATGCCGCTTAGAAAAGGAACTAATTACGATTTCCAAGTAGTAGGATGAACTAAATTCCGATTTCCATGTGAAATATTAAATTAAATTAAATTTCCATACACGTAGGAAAAACGGAAATAAATTTTGTTTTGCCATCTGTGACTGCTACCATAAGTTTAATTTGGCAACAACGCAATTGATGCCATCATATAAATGGGTGACGAATTTCTTTCAGCTTGGGAGCTAAAATTCATGTCTGTTGGTTGTTCGGTATTATCAAAATTGGAGGACAAATCTTGAAGCAAATTTGTATTTCGGACGAATTTGTATGTTATTGCATTTGCATTTCGGCCCATTAACTCGGAACACAACGAGATTTTTTCAAAATACAGAAAATCTTTTTGTATTTTATGATACAACTATAAGGGGACTCCTGAGTAAAATAGAACACCCATGAACATTCTATCCTTTTTTTCCAACAGTTGATCCAGCTGAGAGTAGTTAGAACTGTCAACCTATGACATTTTTTGCCTCTTGTGTGCGTGACCAAACTAGGTACCAAAATCCAATTTTTGAAATCACTGTGACAATGTTATTTTTAATCTTTTGATGAAACATACGGTGACTATGTGCAGCTCGCAGATTGGGAAACAAGCATTCTGCTTTCATTCCAACCATACCGGGAACGTCATTTTGCCCGTAATATTCCCTCGGCAATCCACGTTGCCTTTCAGAAATGCAAGTCGCACAACTCCGACGGCCGCGGGGTGCACATCGCGAGAGTTAGGATAGGGCGGGAGACCTCGTGTTCTGAGCGCTCAACGCAACTTTATCATCAATTTCATTTACTCTAAATCCATTTGATAGCTGAAGCCAAAATCCGAGATGAGGTAAAAGCCATTGCGATAATTTCTTCTCTGAAAATCGCCAGAATTCTTGTCGAAAAGCGCATTATTGTTTCTCTCGAGATGACCAATTGGAAAAGAAATTAAAAAAGTAGGCCATCCTATATTGTTATTTAAACTTTTTCACAGCAATCAGTCAGTATCATCATCATTATTATTATATTGTCATTATTATATTATTATTATTATTATTTCTTAATACTTAATCCTCATCCATGCACAAAAACTGAAACAATTATAATTGTTGATATATTTTCTCTGTCTCCCGTATAGCAGAATCTGCTTCCACATTTCTCAGGCAATGATTTTTTGATGTGGAGAATAAATTGGACAGATTTATATAAAATTCCGTACATTTTCCCACTGTAACCTGTAATAAACATATATGTCTGCCTCCAGAAATTGGCAGAAAAGCTCAGGTCGGCCGAGTCAGGAGGCAGGAAGCTGTCCATGACATTTCCGAGCATGGAAATTGCTCAAACGAACGCAGTTTTGCGAAAGAAGCCGATGGGTTATTGATTCCCTATACCAAAAAAAGCGTAATTACTGCACTCGATTCAGGGTCAATAGACTTATGTAAATCAAAACTTTGAAACAAAAACACATGTTTCGAATAACTAGAATTTAAGATTTGAAATACGCATTAAATCGAGTGTAAAACGTGAGGCAAGCATCGAGATTGAAAAAATACATACATAATTGCGAGAATCATTTTGGAGAAAACAAGGTTTTCAGTCCGAGAAAAGAAGAACAAAATTCATACATCATAACTCTAAAAGCCCAGACTCTATTACATTCATCAGTGCAATTGCCAGATCACCGGGGAATCCTCACTCCTCAACTTATATTCGTAAACAAATTTCCTCAATGTAACCCACTGGTGAAGCAAGTAAGATTTCCTCCGCTCTGGTTTATTTACGCACGTAATTTCTCCACGGAACAAAGATGAACAACCGTAAGTTTACAACTGGAACAGACAACTACAAAAAATTCCAGCAGCGAAAATAGCATCGTAGCAGGAAGAGTTTTAATCCTGTAGAAAACTTCATGAAGGCAAATAATCATGAACGGTATTCTCACCTCAGACTACCTGAGTCACGGGTCCTGCATTGGCAAAGTGGGGCCCCACTGGCAGGGCTGCAACGACCGCTTCAAGTACCTGGTGGGGAAGGAGCTGAGGAAGACCTCCAGCGCCCTGGTAGATGACACCCGACGTTGGAAAAGCATTTGCTGGTAAGCCATGATACCCATACAATGAAGGGTCTTTTTTGGTACAGGAAAGCCTTAGGTAAGAATATTTCTTCTTGAGCAAAGATACTTTGAACGATTTTTCTGGTTCAGAAAGTTTTTTGGAAGAACATTTGCTGGTGAGCAACGATACATTGAAGGATGTTTCGAGCGCGAAAAAGTAATTATAAGAATATTTGCTCGTAATTAATGATGCTGCGAAGAACGATCCTTCCAAGAATGATGAGAGACTTCATTTTTTCTTGCTCTTTACATAATGTGAAAAGCTTTTGAAACATATAAAACATATAAATACTACAGATCATTCACATTTGATGGGTTTCCACAATCTAACAAAAAATGAAATAATGAGCTAGACTTAGGACAGACACTACTTGTGAGTCTAAGCCACCGGGCTTCTCAAGGCCAACACTACGGAGCATCCACGTTGCCTAATGACTTCACATCTTTGATGTGCCACTAATTCCCTCGCTAAATTCATTTGCTACTCATCAAAGCACGCAGGTGTTAGCTCATGTGGGGTTGTGGAAATGCCTTTTGAAAGCTTTGAATCGCAGCAACGGTTGAGGAGAGGATTATCATTTCAAGGAGCGGATTTACGCGCCGTTACGAATATGAAGCTGCAGTGCTTCTGATATATTTCTACACAAACACTCATGGAAAGATAGACTTGAAGAGTAATGGACCGATTTTGAAGCTATTCGTGCACGACACGTCATTCCAAATGAATAAACTGATGAAGACGAACAGCATTTGCCATGAGTATCTAGTTTCGTGCTTGTGTATTGTTTCTTTACCTGTCTACCTAAATTTTCTTCTCAACTCTGAAAATCAAATAATTTTCTAAATGTCCTAATGACTTGACTACAATTTCGATACCAACATTTTCTACTCTCTTGTACTGGAATGCAGTCTCGTTCGAAAAAACGAGACGAGATACCGGTGTGGCCACCTGTCTATAAGGAACCATAGACGAATGTAACTGTAGTTGAACTTGTCTGGAGCAGATGGTGTACAGACAACTTTTGTGCTGAAAATATTGGACACTTTGGCGGTTGCATAATCGAGAATGTACTTGTAGTCTACTGATTTCCCAATGCATTCCTTATTTGCTTGATACCTGTGTAGATAGAATTGTGTAAATGAGACCTGGTCAGTGTTTTTTCATAAAATCATGTCATCGAAGGTCATAACGTGGCACATCCCTGGAGATAATGACAGATTGACTCCCTAAAATGCTGAATAGAAGCTGCTGGATATGATCTTTAATCAATTTTTTACCACTGCATTGAAAGGCCATGCCTAACAGTTGAAACGAATTTAGATCACCAATATTTTCCCACCGCAACCATTCTATGCTCTTCACAGTTGAAATCCAAACCCATGCTTTGAAGGACTCTATTCATTAGTGGAGTCGACTATTCGGTTATCATTTGCAGTGAGTATCAATGATACGATCAGGTTTATGGGGCGCAATTCTGCCTCTAAATTTAGAGCCTTCATTAGAGGAGGATGCTACCAACTCTGCAGTGTGCATTGCATCTGAAGCTCCCTCAATGAGAAGCCAATTAAAACAGTTATAAAAATTTATGACACTTTGATGAAAAACTGTTCAAGTTTGTAACTGGATTATATGGATGAGAAGTTTAGTACAATGTAGAGCTAAACCATATTTGATGCACAAAAAACTGATCGAAAGCAAAGAGTTGCACTCGAAAGTTAACTGTCGAAAAGTTTGAAAATAATAACGACACGGAGAACTTTGATTTTCATTTTGCAGTCATAGACCCCTCAAATTTACGATAATAGCCTGTAATAAAGATCAAAGTGTTTTTGTACGTTTATTCACTTATTTCTTTTTCTTTTTCGGTTTGCATTGGAAAAATAACATGGAATTACTTCAATTCTGCAAAATATATTGAATCTACAAAAAAAAATGACATGAAATGATTACGAAAAATATTGTAAAGGGAAATCTTCCCATTAGAATAAGTGGTAATTTCTTATATTAGTGTCTTATGTGATGTATTCATTATACGGTCGGGAAACTCACCTACATATTAAGGAAGATTTTCCAAACACTTTTTTTCCACATGCTATCGATGAAATTGATAAAAGTTTACTGCATAGAAAAAGACAGCGATTAGTCCGAATGCAAAGAAAAAAGCAAACTTCAACACAAGAGGAGATACGAATCGAGAGGACAAAAGCAAGTCAGCGACACCACACAGGGTCACAGGACCGTCTGGTAGCTGGCTTAGTCTCTCCGTCCCCCTTATCAGTATTATAGAAGAGAATACTGCCGTAAGCCGGGGTCACATGAAGCAGGGTCGTCGTAGATAGGATACTGCATATTGCGTCATAATAAATTGATGCAATCTAAAAAAGTTCGTTGGTTAACATAGTTTGTTTATGAACAGTTGATTTAAAAGGAAACGATGAGGAAGAATTGTGACCCATTGCATGCTTCACTGAAAAAATACCATTCAATTCAGGAATGAATATAGTTATTTTGGATGGAATGTGCATACTAATGTTAAACCCTTTCTCTCTCAGCCAAACCATTAACCAGACATTGTCAGATAAACTATGTCAGATAAAATTATTCGTTCCAAAACTCTACGGATGACACACCTAAAATTTAACTATGAAATTTCTAGTATTTACATATCGAAAATACAGAATGACGCATGAAAACCTGTCAATATCTCAACAAAAATTTCACCAAGCTTAAAATTGAATTGAAATGAATCCCCTATCCTTTAATGAATGGCCTTCATCCCACCATTTCATGTCAAATAATTTTTCATTTAATTTTTTAGCGAGCCGCTCTGTATGAGCTGTGTTTTGAAATTAGAAAAAATGCGTTGGGCAGGAGTAAAATCCCAATTTATTTTTATATTTCTATTCCTCACGTGGTTCACTTTGAAGCATTCGACAAAACATAATAGCTAAATCTTTCAAAACTATTCATGACCACAAGGAGGAGTAAAAAGTTATCTGGAATCTTTGTTTCCAATTTACGTCCACAGAAAATGAATCGAACAAATACTGAATATTAATTTTCTAATGCCACTTGCTTCTGATCCACTTCATTGTGCCAGTAAGAAACAGGAGACGCCTGGCTGGTGACACACACTGTTAATAACACGCTCACTACAGCGGTGTCTTACTTTCTGGATGAATTCTTGCGGTCATGATTTATCATGTTTGAATGACTGCGCATTTTTAACATATTTTCAATTACGATTCGATCAACCTTCGTGATCTTATTTGTTTTAAATATTTTGCGGTACATAGTACGCTTATATATACATAAACATACTTGCGCAGGATATAATCACAACCCACCTATGTGAGAATGAAGAGTAAGTTAAATTTTTTCTATAATGACTGATTTTCTAGTCAAGTAAGGCAATGATGCGTTGCTTGGTTGTGTTTTTCAACACGCTACTTCAATATACTCGGCTCGTTAAAATTAAAAAATACAAATAGCTTAAGTAACGAACCAACATATTCTTTTAACGCACTCGTGGCGCTGGAGTGTGAAACACATAAAAGCGTTCATCACGAAATATATTTACAAAAAATTTCAAATTTTTCTAGGCGTCATCAACGTTTTAAAATGAGATACACGTTGATGACGCCAAAAATGAGATGAGTAGGAGTAGTTTTTGTGGCGAAGTTACGTCGTTGCGGTTATATCACTACAACACTGAAACTACGCATTTCGTTGAGCAAGAGATGTAAGTGCGATATTAATTAAACCCTTGCACATGTGTGTGCTGCAGCACGACTGATGCTATGAGTAATCAATATTATCTTTGCATCTTATAGAATGCGGTCAGTGAAATTATATAAATTTGTAGCAATTGAGAGCCAATTTCTCTTTACCAAAAACAAATGCTACATTTTCACGCTGTCCAGTTTCAATTCGTATTCAACGTTGCAATGAAAGCGCACGCAACCAATTTGTTTTTATAATAATTAAATATAAACACTGTCATATTGAATTGCATAGATTCTTAATTCCTCAAACGAAATGGCTACAAGCATGCCATGTATATTTTTCTCTATTCAAATTCTCATCTTCAAATGATAAGTCAAAAACGTCACCCTGTAATTTACAACTCGTATTCGAATAAATCCAGCATCCTGTACTGTTCAGACGCACTGCCGCCACAGGGAGGACGAGAGGGCAATTAAGGAGGTGTGTCGGGCGGGGCTGAGGGCTTGCCATTAGGGAAGGCACTTGAACTCTGCACTGCAAATTGCCTTTACTTCGATGCTAGACTAGGAAATATGGCAGCATATAAATGGAACTGTGGAATTAATCTGTGGAATTTAATTGGAAATGCGTTAAGCTATGGAAATTCTTAAATTGCTTTCGGTTCATCAGAGAGTCAGAAACATTAGCCATTCATAAAAAACAATGAAATTAAACTATACAGTGGACTGAGAGATGTCTAAAACTACGGAAGCTATGAAATTTCCTTGACTTCATAATAGGTTCATGAAATATGACCATACATAGGAAACTGGGGAATCAAACTATGGAATCGGCTTAAACAATAGAAACAACGAAATTGCCATGACTTCATTTTACGATTTAGAATTGTGGCCATTCAGATATATCTATGAAATTAAACTATCTCGTTACCTTGGTATTTTCCCATATTACGGCAACTGAGAAATTGCATTAATGTCATTGTCGAGTGCGTAATTATTGCTATAGACGTGAAATAATAGAAACAAATTCTTCATGATGGCCATCTGTTGAAGACACAAAAAAACTGCTACCTCAGCAGCTGATGATGCTGTCCTTTGGGTCATTTTGGGAACTCCAAGCCTGAAATATTTTGCACATAATTTCTTTTCCAAATAAATTCATTGAAATTAACGTACGATGCATATTCTAAAAAAGAACCCCATTATTATTTAAATTTAACGTCTGAAATACGCGTCTAAACTTCTAAACATCCAAGCCGTTCAAAAATTATTTCTATAAGAGACAGAAGCTTTCCAGTTGGAACAAGCTTGAATCCATTCGCCAAATTCGCAATCCTTTCATAAAATCTTGCTGCAGCTTGGAATGGTCGTAAAAATTGGCTCCAAACCGCAAAAGACCAAACTATATACGAGCTTCCATGGTTAGCAGAAGCTTGATTAAGGTTGTTTAAGACTAAAAAGATTGACTAAGAGAAGATTGAATAAAGCCAAGCACGAGTTCAAAAATCGTGATTCAGTTATTGCTTCAAACCTCGCCTGTCATGAGCCCATGGCACTGCACTTGTCACTTTCATGAGAGTAAATTTCTCCGTGGAAATTCATTATGCGAACTGGTAGCAGGGGATCGATCTAGGCCGGAATACTGTAATTTGGTTTCTTTGGCAAGGTCCACATTATTTACCTGTCTGACGCAAGTCACTGCCACGCACGCATGTCTCTGACCTTACTTCAAATACTGGCCTGCGGTATCCTATTTACGGTTGAAAATTCGCCGAATGGCCATTAAATCAGGCTTCATTAATGGATTTGTCAGTGCCCGAATTTTTGTGACGCAAGCGCGTTATTATCGGACTTCATTCCGCTCTGTTTAAAGCGAGCTTTCGCATTGCAGGATTCCTAATTTTGAGGAAGATCATAAATCATCTAAAATATTTTCGTATCAGACTCATGATATCAGACCTTTTCTAGCAGAATAACCTGCCCTGCGGAATACAGAACAATAATTCGATGTCAAGCCTAACACTCCGTATTCGTTTTTGTTTTAATATTTCTGATACTTTTGTACTCCACCATTATGCAGGCAAAGATAATCATGACTACAGTTATGAGATAAATTTGAGAGATCCCTGTCTTCTCTGAGATTATCTTTGTCAATTAGACTTAAGTGTCACGTTGGCTCAATCATTATCTGTGTGTACAGCTAGCTACAGAAGATCCTGCCGTGCGTGTACCAAGTTAGACTCAGTCATTTTCTGTCCGTACAGTTTGTGATAGAAATTCCTGCCTTGCATATACGAAGTTAAACTCAGTTGTTGCTTGTCTGTAGTGCTTTTGACAGAAGTTCCTGTCGAGGGTGTACCACGTTGACTCCCTCATTGTCTGTCTGTACAGCTTGCGACAGAAGTTCCTGTCGTGCGTGTACCACGTTGGACTCAGCTACTGCAGTCGAGAAGATGCAGTATTTCTGAGGAAAGTGTCCAGTGCGCTGTCCCACAGTTCAGCCAAGCGACTCAAGTGCGACAGCGCCACCGCCTGTTCAGGTGAGCTAAGCCCACCGTGCTCTTGTTGCTTAGTTTCCTAAATTTGTTCACTATTTGGTAGCCTGAGCGTATCATGCAAGAACTAAGCTAAAACGGAGGTGTAAGACTCAGAGAATGAACTGATCTCGATTACTTCATTTTTCTAACCAATATATGAATGAAGGCTTCGTTAGCTGCATACTGATCGCTGCAGTCTTGAGTCAAACAGTTAAAGTAAAATTAAAGGGTACTCGTGGATCAAGCAAGATTTTTCAGTGTACGTTTCGAACATACATAGATATCTAGACAATCAAAACATGCAGAAAAGACTCGACTCTTATAAAAGCTCGTTTCAATGTCAGCTATACATTTTTGGGGACATGTACAAAGAGGAAATACAAACAATTTGGAATTAGTTGTAAACAGTGTGTTTCTATTAACCTGAACAAAGGGAATACGATTCCTGGTACGAAATGCGGTTTATCATTTCGAAATCCTTGTTCATAATCTCAATTAATTGGCCAATTAGGGCGTACCTCGACGCTTTCCTAAGCTTATGTTTTTGAATTCTCTTTTTGGCGGACATTGTAGGTTTTGCAAGACTTGGCAGAGGGCTTGTGTAATGAACACAACCGATCGAAAAGATGGGCGTGTGGTAATAGAGTTGTGGGGGAACGCCAAGAACCTTACCCATAAAATACAAAAACTGAATAACATTCATTGTTACTTTGGGTTGACGTTCTACCGCAAATTTTCCCCCGTAGCAAAGTAAAAATTTGATACAGAAAGGAAAATTTTGTATAAAGTAAAATTTTAAACGCAGTAATATAAGATACACAAAACAAAATTTTGAACACAGATGAAAATTAAGAACACCAAATAGAGTCAGATTCACGGTAAAATTTGCTAAGCCCATAAATTTGATAAGCATAGCAAAATTCGATACATTGACCAAAATTCAAAGCGCAGGGCAAAATTTCACACGCAGCACAAAATTTTGTATCATGTATCCAAATAGCCATGAAATCAGAAAACTGCGGTAGCTTTACACATAAGATGTTTCTGGAGTGTGTTATGTTAATGTCATTATAACCATTGTATTGCCACAGTTCTAGTTAGCTTACATTAAGATATCGTTTATGCAAAATTAGGATGACTGTTGATAGAACTTATCAACCTAATTAGACGAGATGAACTTTTTGGTAAAAGTCTACGGAATTTGCAACTAACATTAAAGTATCTAACCGAACTATTTGATATGTGCGAATGCTGGAACGAAAATAAATGAGCAACAGAAAAGCCCTTTTAACATATTTTTCAATGAATAACTGCAGTAAATTCGGTTTGTAGCTGTCGTATTGGCTGCATTTTAGTTGCAGCACTCAACGAACTGGCTCAGCTGGCCCAATAAAGAATATAGAGCCTGATATTTTTTCATGCGGCAATTTTATTGAAATATTTCACTATCTATGAGGGATTGTTGATTAGCACCGCCACATACATTTTTCCCTATCTATTGAGAAATGCATGAGAACTTTCGGAGATACAAGCGGATGTTCTACAGACGATGCGAGCATGTTAGAATTTAGAATCGTTCATTGCTGCTTCCTCTTTCCTTTTACTGACAATACATCCTGCCATGTACCATTCGCTTTTCGTTACATGAAAGCTCGTGTTCTCAGTTATAAAGCAATAAGTGCCTTTAGAGTATTATGTAAGGTTGCGCAAAAAAACACTTCTTTGTGAGCATTTATTACACAACAATTGCTAAAGCAATATAAAAAAAATTACGTCTGAAATGAAAGAGAAAATCTTGAAATTTTATTTTTTAGATATGATATTATTTGAATTTACTCCCATTTTATCCCATTGCTACTTGTTTGCTTGATCCTTCCGTTCATCCGTCCTAAACTAAGTAGCGAGACTGTCAGCTAAGGCAGTCCGTTTCAGTGAAACTGAAAATAACATTGTTTCATGTAAGAGTTACCGTAAATAAGAGGGCATCTTAAGGACTTAGTTTCATTTTCCCGCCATTTTGGGCGAGTGCAAACGAAATTTATTTATTTGAGGAGACATCAGGCGTTTTAGTAAACAGTGTTGATGATTCTTCTTCATTCCATCCAAAGTCAAAGAAAATTATTTACTCACTTTAGTCCTAATAAGACGGAACCATGAAACGATGGAAAACCCCTAATTTAATTACTGAAAGATAAGCTTGGAATTACTGTCCTATGTCACCACTGAAGAGTGTACAGGGTTACAGACAAGGGAGAAGGCAACCAACCAAAATGATCAGAATTTAAATATTACTGAATTCATTTTTAAATAAATGACTGATGTCAATGACATGAAGGAAATTTTTAATAATACCGTGTACGTGGTTATAACTCAGATCGTTCTTTCACAAATTTTTTGTAGAAATTTAAACCTTAATTTCCCCGCTATTGATCGCATGCAGTTTTCATATAAGGAGCGTAATTCCTTAATTTCCCAACAACTGATCGAATGCAGTTTTCATATAAGGTGCGTAATTCCTTAAGTTCCCCGCAATTGATCGCATGCAGTTTTCATATGAGCGTAGTTTCACACGGATTGAAAAAGTCATGCGATTGCATGGAGGATTCACAAGGCTCGGGTTAATAACGGTGCTGACTAGGAACTTCTACAAATCATAAAATCAAGATTCGTAATGTGAGATCAACATAATCTGCGAGTAATCCCATTTCCGTTATGTGAATACATTGGTTCACGCAGATTTTTCTGATGTGTTTATTGAACTCTAGTCGAAATATACATCCTCCACATTTTTATAGTTTGAGAGTTCGAGGAGTTCGAGTCTCGTCTTGCAATGGCTGTTGGAAAGAAATTTTTTTTCCATGACAAGAAAATATGGAGTCGTGAGCGACCCACGTACAAGTTACGCAATATTTCTTCCGTGCTAGTACTTCTTTATGCCCTGAACATTTTATGACCTAATAAAGCTTGGCCTCATTCCAGGAGCATCGAAGAATGAAACGCCTCTGCAGCTGGTGCTCAGGTGGAGCTGGGCCAGCCTCCAACTCTTACTACGCTGAGTAATCGTAAAACGACGTCAATAATTTTCTAAAAATTATTTGAGGCTGTTCGAGCTTATTTCAAAGGTCATCCTATGTACCATTGGTGATGCATGGGTTTTAGTTACTCTACTTAAAATTCTGCTCACAATTGCAACAATTGTTGGCCCAAACCTTCTAACCCTGACGAGGAAACGCAGTGAGGCACGTAGTTCCTTTTCAAGATCGACTACGGAATTTCGGTTAGGGTTCGAATTTGGAGATAGTGGGGGCCATCCCATGTGTAAATTATCTCTTAAGCTCAGTGAAGCACTTTCGATCGATACCGGCAAGGTGAATGCAGGTATTGTCATTCTGAAAAATTTCATTATCTTCAAGGAAGTAAGTAAAAGTGTATTGAAGAGTTAGCTTGATCATGAAGAACGCACGTATCATCAAGAGACGACATTTATTGATACACAGGGTTGTAGTTGAAACAGTCAATCGCAAAACATCATAGCACGTCCTTCAGAATCCTACACAAGTTGTAAGTTGCAAATTACAAGTTGCACCTCATAAAGAAGTAACTTGTGACAGTGACGAATAGGAGGATAAATTCTCAGTTGGCCAAAAACCATGACGATCGGAGTGTTACGGCTGGTAGTCTGATAGAAGGGTCAATAAATTCCAATACACTTCAAAAAAGGTAGAGCCTTCAAAATAGTTCGAGGACCTCTTTTAGCAACGGCTCATGCTGCTCTGCTCCTTAGGCAGCCTCTGGAGACAACACAGAGGAAGGACCTCGTTCCGACGGACTTCAGATCAATTGGAGTATCCGATCGTGCTCAATTTACTCGATCTTTGAAGGAGACTCCAAAATTTAGAGTTAGATCTCTTCTTTTCGCACGTGAGTGCTTCAAGTGTTTTGAAACATGGTGTGATGTTGTCTGTACGTCGATCGTTAACGGACCATTTCTCTTTATTTTTACTTGGTCGATGCAGACTAAACTGTATCATGCTGTGGGGATGCTTTACCAGGGTAGACCTGAGCTTGTAGCCTCTGGAGTAGGAATCTAACATCACAAAATTACCTGCAGTTTTTGATAACCAGTTCCACCCCGCAATGGGCTTTTATTTTTCTGAAAGAAAGAAATTTTTCAGACTAACAATGCTTGCATTCACGGCTCTCATGTCGTTCAATAGTAGTTCACTGAGATTTAGAGATCATTTAATCCCAAATAATGGCCTCACAGTCTCCAGACTTGCACCTTATCTAAACTTTACGAATCAACCTTGACAGCGAACCACCTGTTTGCCTCAACGCCTCCTCTATCAACTTTGGAAATATATTAGCTAAGTACTGATGTTATTGTAGTCAATATAAAAGTAATTGATGAAAATGTTGCGTCATCAACGTTGCGTATTGTAGCAGCTGTTATTGGCTTCTAATTAGAATTCAATAAGTTTGCAAAAATTTATTATTTCTTTCGCAGGAGGTATATAACCAGTTGTACTGTAACGAATGCAGGAAATATCTATCGCGTTCACATAAAAGTTTTTTTTAATCGATGTCTCGAAGCGTGTAGTAGGCTGTGTTGTCATTGCTGAGAACTATGTAATTTTAGTGCATAGGTAGACCAAGAATTATTATTCTCTTATGGTGGGAGCCGTAATTTTAATTCTGTTTGAGAATTAAAACCGCGGGATTTCATTTGAAGAACATAAGACCGAATTTGTCTCCATTGTGAAATACAGCGATGACACTGAACTTAAAAAAGTTATACCAAGATTTAAATCCCTCTTTTACTGCAAACTAAATATATCTTCAAAGAATTCTTCATGCTTAATGAGTGTCATCAATCCATAATAAGAAAAGTAAGACCAGTGAGCAGACAAAAAAACTTTTCTTTTCAAGCTGTCAATTTTTTCAACAATAATTTTTCAGCAGAAATATCTAAATTCGAAAATGCTGTATTGTGGGTACTGAATCGTATCCAGAATACAAAATTTTCATACCGATGTCCATTTTGAAATTTGAATTTTAGATGTTTCGGCCTGATGTTGTTTTTGGAAAATTGACGGCTTGAAAAAGAAAATGTTTTTATCTGCTCACTGGTCTCATTTTTTCTTAATAAAACTCTGCTTCCCAAAAGGAAGACCAATCTGCGAAGCAATACATAATATTAATGTGACTTTAGTGTTTAAATATGTTAACAACTTAGCTGTGTTTTCTGGACGCACGTCGAGTGAAAACGAAGTAAGCCGTCATTCATGGGTAGAATTACTTGCCAATGAACATTAAATAAAATTTTCACATTATTATATTGCCCTGAGCTGAATTCAACCATTAATACTTATGCATTTAGGCGCTTCTAACCTCCTGTTATATAATTTATCCTAACCCTCACTATCTCTTTTTAAAATGCATTCATTTCATGAGTCGTTAACCGGGTATCCAGGCTAGGTAGTGAGTATTTTATCTTGAAAAAGAATCATCCTTCGCTCCACATTGCTGTTTTCTCATTGAAGTAACCCTTCCACAGAATAAATCCTCATTTGTTGAAATTTCTTCCTCTGGATATGTTTAATTGAGTATCGAAGGTGTTTATCTTTTGAAAGAGTGGTATTAGTCCTTGGAGGATCGACTAATATTTTGAATACAATAAACAAAACATTACGTTAACTGTCCTTCACATTTTGGGCGCTCGAGTACGTTGCCATCCCAGTTTTGAGCGAAACGATAAGAATTTAAAGCTAATCTGGGTTATTTCTGATGACTTTGGGGCATGACAGAGGTTAGCTACGGATCTAATGCTACTTCTGAACATCTGAACAATTACTGCATGTATGTCCCAATCTTGACTGTTTTGAATGTAAAAATTGCCCTCTTTAGACACTAACGCTGCAGTTTATAGCCGCTTCGCACACGGTGTGTCATGTCAGTGTTTCAAGGCTGAAATATTGAGAGCGTCTTATTCCCATAAGCTGATGATCAAATTAGAGCGCTGTAAGTGATCAGTCGCGTTGATTTTCCCAGTTCAGGTGGCACAGACTTGCAGTGAGCGACTTGGATGAGTCAGACAGATATATTTACTTCTGACATTTTAGTTTGGACTCAGCAGATTTATATACTAGAACTAGGAATGCACACATCAGCTCTTAAAATAATATTATAAGTTGATGATACCGATTAGCCAAGAAGCAGTTTGACTGATAGACACAATGGGTAGGCAGATTAGAGTAAAATTGTATCATATGCGCTCAATTATTGTTCAAATTTATAGTAGTGATATGTAAATTTTCGGTTAACATTTTATATACACTTTAAAACTAAAAATACTGCATAACTTAACAATCATATTGTAAGATTTTAATTAGGAAGGAATTAGCAGCTCCCAGAAGTTTAATTGCTTTTTATGACATTATGATCAGAAAACTGTCAAAACGCTTGTACATTTTTGAAACAGTGCATGGATATTCGTATTTGCCCAATTCTATTTTTGATGCATTTTGGAAAAGTTGAGCTCTGGTTTTGGGTAAAGAGTACCAGTATTTCAGAGAACATAAACTTACTAGAATATTCAAGCAGAACAAAATAAAATTATCAACAACCAGAAAATCAGCTAAGCAAAACATGTGTAGGAAAGAGGTATTAGCCCAAAACTTGAAATAAGTATTTAGTGGCGAGACTTTAATTTGCAATAACAGCATCGAGACGATTACTGTTACTAAAAATTAACTTTTGGCACTCATTTTGCCGTACTCATTTTGCTTAGTGATTATCTAGTAAGCAAATAAATTCTATTGCATTCTGTTTAAATATTCGTGCAGATATATATTTTTTAAAATACCAGAGAACAATTACTGCAAACCAGAGCTCAAAACTCCTCAATTAAACCCAAAATAGAACTGTGCAGATACCTATATTGAGGCACTGAATGTAGCTCACCACCCTCCTGTATTTTAATATGACCTCTGATAAGCCTGATAGCATCCCTTAAAAACTCGTGAATGAAAGAAAAATATTCATTGCTGTTGTGACCAGCGTGTATACGATAGGAACAACCCTCCAGAAGAACGTAATACTTGCAAAAGAATGTAATTAGATTTGTAGTATTAAAATTTATTTCTGTTTCGAAACTAGTTCATGTAATATGTACAGCAGGAAGCATAATTTTGTTACGCAATCACGAGACTGAACGCCGACCTGCGACTGAAGAGACAAGTGAATGCTAAAGTAAGCGAAATAAAACAAGGTTACTGAGATATCTCCATTCCCAAACGGCACCTCCTAATGTGTGACTGCGTAAAATGCCTTCATTTCCTCCAAAAAAAGTACCAACACCAATCGACTTGAGGGAAGAACAGCGCAGTTTGCTACAGGGGCTGAGAAAGCTGCGGGGTCTAAAAGCTTTATCGTGACCTTCCGGAAAGATCACGAAGTTGAGGAACGTTTAAGGAAGTAGTAGGTAAAATAAAAGAATAATGATACCCTCGCAACAAATTTCCTAATTCGGACTAGAGTTCCGAAAGCTTTTGAAACTTCTGTGCGTATTTCAGAGAATAAGGAATAAATTGAACGAGGGATAATAAACTATCGATGAAATTTTCCAAGATTTTCTGCATGAGAAATGCCATTAAAATATTACCTGAAGTCGCGACTATTTTGTTCTTCCTGGATGCCAACGGCTTTGCCCATTGGAATTTACATGCTCTTCCGAAATACAGTTTGAAAAACTGTAAAATTATAAGAAAATTTTTGTGAAAGCATATTCCGCTGCTAGGACTCGTATAGAACGAAGTCTCTGATCGCAGAAAAATATACGTCAATTATTTGTTTAAGTGTTCTTGACATCTTCAATTTCAGTACTTAGTTTGTAGGTAAGTCAATTTCAACGTCAATTCCACAATGAAATTTTCAAATGAAATGCATATCACTCTTATTTGCTGTAAAGAATGACATCCCCATCCGTAGATATTCTAAAATATGCGTATTCTCTGAGTCCCTTCAAATTATAAATGTAAAATAAGTTTTAGCTACTTTATTAAAAAAAATGTGTCGCATGAATTTTTACTAGAATGTCAGTTTTCTTCTACTCAGAACGTCGCTCACCATCTACAAGGCGGCCATTAAAAACGTAGCCCCTGGTAGCCTCAAGTAGCTAAGATACTAAACAATTCGCTTAGATACGAAACAAAAGTTAGGTAGCTAAGACTAAGCTAACATACCACATACTTAGTATCTTAACTACCTGACTTCTGAGTGGTAGCTAAGCTAATATTCAGTATCTTGGCTATCAGAGGCTATTCTTTTAGTTGAAGTGTCGTAGTTCTCTGGATACAGTCACTACAAAAACGTGACGATCGCATTTTATGCCTGTTATTTAATGAATTATTCTTTTTCTTATGACATTTATTAGCTGTTTTCGTTTTACAGCGAAATGGAGGGGAGCTAGCTAATCACTAAGTAGGCTCGCCTTAACGAAAACCTATTTACGAAAGCGTCTAAACAAGGCTTAAGTCTTTCGATAGGTGCCTATTTTGTTGAGGTATTTTAACTGAATTTTTATTAGATAGTGACTAAAGAAGGATGATGCCATTGGAAGCTCAATTCATGATAAATTTTCTTCCAAGTAGTCTTATATTTTTGCCTAGCAATTTTCTCAGAAAATACTGGAAAGTGATGCTGCAAAAATGTAGACTGTGACCATTGTAAAACTTCAACTACTCCTAAGTGCTCATATCTTGTTCTTAACAGGAGCATCTCGTAAGTAGTTAGTTCTCTGTGCCCTGTAGATATAATTATTCAGACTCGGGAAACTCGTGCCGAGAAATTGGATGTTAGCGACCTCGATGTTCTGTGAATGAAATTAGTCGTCGTCAACGGCAGACTTGAAAGAAAGGTTGTCACGTTGGCTTATAACCAAAACTATTCACTCAAATAGACGCTGTTTTTCAAGAGTCATTTTAAAATATGATTTAAAACAATTTCACGAATAAATCATGCACATGAAAATCTAAATGCATTGATTTCCCATAAAAGCTCAATGAAATAAAGATTTCTGTGAGTATGAGTTAGAAATTCACTGCAAGCTACAAACGACGAGTTAGACGAGCAATTTATAAAAAAAATGATTCATTTACGCATCAGCGGAGGCGAGTAAGCAAAACTTTGTAATACAAAAATTTACTTGAAGCTTGCCGTCTGTAGGGGACAAGTCCTTGTGTACAAAACATTGTGTTTTATGTTATTTACATACTCGATTATTAAAGCTAGATCATATTCAAGATACTCTAATATTTTTTGGAAAAATATTTCTATTTTAATAATTGTTGTTTCTGAAGTAGACATAAGTAAATAGAGAGCAGCATCTCAGCCTATGGGAATCATTTAGAGCTGCATGATTGATTCCAATATATATTTTAAACGGAGAAACTAACTTTCTGAATGCTCTAAGATCATTCATAATATATTCTGAGAGCGATGTTTATATATTAACGAGAAGCTGTTCGTGCCACGTACATCGCGTAACCATCACTGGCAAGCGTTGCGAACTTCCCCTGCTGGAGCAGGTGTCCCTCGTTGACTTGCAGTGTTAACTTTAAAAAACTCGTTTGTATGTCAGAAAAATGTAAGTCGAGTAATAAAAGATGGAAAATTCTGCCGATTGTTTCATTCTGACACAGGAGAACCATGAAGAGCTCAAATTGACAAGGGCAATAATCCGTAGAGGCAATGTCAGATGAATGTAAGAAATTGGGCTAAAAAACAGAACTCACCATCACGAAGTTTTTAGTAGCACACTGAAAAGTATGCAGGCTGTTGCAGTCATGAAAGGAAATTGGACTGTTATGATTTCATGATCCAGTGAATATTCTCCTCATGTTCATTTTTGGTGGTCACTTACGATTTACATTCAGTACAATCTCAAGCAGTCACCTTTGATTTCTATGTTTCAAAACCTTCTATACAGAATGTCTCACAAAATTGTATACCTCGCAGTACTACGTCAATAATTATATACAGGGTGTTTGAAAAAACGAACCCAAATTCGAATTAATTTATCTCAAAAAGTACTAACTTTGTTTTTTTTACAATATCATTGTGCTTGTCTAATTTTTATTCATATTAGTGAAAATTTAAGAAAAATATATTCATCAGTATTTATTAATGCAATAGAGATTATAGTGACGATGTCAAAAGTATGCGTGTGCGCAATCATAAAATTGGGAAATCCATATGAGAGATTTTAACACAATAATCCTTTGTAACACTATCAACACTTCTTTAATAAAACAAGTATTTTGTCTTAATTCCTTACTATCCACCGACTCCTTTCACATGTCCTACAACTATTGCCGAAGAAAATTCAATCCTTGTTCTCGTTGCTGTCAAAACTCTTTCTACTAAATCTGGATTTTCTTTCAATAAATTAACTTCATCCGAGGTTCCCTGTTGCAAATCGTCAGAGTTTGCCAGTAGAGTAGAGTACACTTTACTCTTCAAATGCCTTCACGAGAAAACATCGGACAGTGTCAAGTCCGGTGATCTTTTTTTACTGGTTCGATAAGAAGAATTGAGACAGGAATGAGAACAAGGGTTGAATTATGTTCGGCAGGAAATCGAAGACATGTAGAGGAAGTCGGTCGATACTAAAACACTACCACAAAATATTTATTTCGCAAAATACATGTTAACGATGCTATTGAGGATTATTATATCAAGTTTTACCATATGGTAATCCTAATTTTATGATTGTGCGCATGCATACTTTTGACACCTTTCACTATACCCACTATTGCATCAATCCTGATGAATATATTTTTTGAAAATTTACCCTAATTATGCCCTCAAATTAGACAAACACGATGGTATTTTTTTAAAGAATGACATTGATATTTTTTGAGATGTACCAATTCAAATTTAGGGTTTGCTTTTTTAGCCGCCCTCGTGTATATAATCGGCTAATATTAAATCGAATTTAGCTCACTTACGTAGTCTGGTTTAATAAATGCATGCCTCAATGAGCATGTCATATTCATGAGACCTGTTTTTGTTTGAGAGGCTAAATATGAGGAGTATTGATGAGGTTCTGAAGTGAGGTGTACATCACCTTTTTGTGAAATTTATTTTACATTAATCCTAATTTGGGTTTTCTTTTAAGTGCACGTCCAGACATTCATGTACTCAGTAACGATGCATTTTGGAAGTTTTTTAGGAACTTTGTATTTCCATGAGCTGCAGTATCCAGTGCTTGCCTGGGTCGCTTCTTCTCCGAGATGTAAGTTGTTCGCTAATTTTGCAAGATGAGGTGTGAGACACGAAATGTTTAAAATTAAATGAAACCTTTTAGGCTCCCGTTGATTCTTTTAGTCTAAGAAGCAAAAAAAAAGTTGTTCGCTGTTCAAAGGGCATCTCCAGACTCTCGACTTTTTTCTATTATATTAAAGTTTGTTTGGAAATATTTGCTCATCACGATGGTTCTTACACGCAGCCTTCTCTAGAACAAAGAGCAAGAAGATTCATTCTGAACTCCCTCCGTTTCCTTTTCGTTCGCCCTGCTCACTCCTGCTAAAAGCCAAGCACTGATTTCTCATTGTAACGACACATTTATCTGTGTCACATCAGCTTTGAAGAATCTGCATTATAATGAGCAGGCAGTACGTTTGGACTACACTATTGTACGGCCGACCCCGAGCAAAAATTAAATGATTAACAGCAGCCTCTGCATGGCTGTTCTTTATGCTTTTTTTTATGCCATAGCTCCGAAAATGGGGAGGGAAAAATATTAACTTATTTGGAGCATTGCTGCGACGCTTACGAGCAAAACCTTCCCGTTTTAATGCAGACCAAGTTGATGTTGTCGCTGGATTCAAATGCTCATAAAAAAGTGGCACCAAAGTGCAGTGCATATTTACACCTAAAGAACAAATTCATACAAGACATCCATCAATTACAAAATAGAAAATCAAAATAGGGATCAACTTTTAAAACCCGTAAAACATCGATGGTCAAATAATTACCAATAACAACAAACTCCACGTGCACGCTGAAGCGAGCTTTGGATGTAATCGAACAGTACAACCTGTTTTGAGTACAACTGAATGATGGATGCTGATGCACAATTTCTTTTCGAATTGAGTTCAATATTTTTCATCTATCAGAAGAATATTTGGCTCTTATGTGTTAAAGAATCCAACCTCATAGGTAAATATCAATTGTATTATCAAAAGTATTTCCATGGGCGTAGCTCTACACATCACCATGCATGTTAAATTGTGCTTTACAACGTGAGCCATGTGCATTCTCATGTATATTAGCATGTGTATTAGCATATGTTTTACAATGTGTATGGCCAACAATTATATCGTGGAAAGTGAACACAATGAAATGGTAGGATAAAAAGTTTAATGCCTTTGAGCAAATTCTTGGAGTAACAGACTTTTTTCCCAGTCGACTGCCAGTCCAGATGGGGCAGAGATGGTAGGGCAGCGAGGCGGCTGTGAAGACAGGGACACAGCATACAAGGCCTTTGAAAAATCAAATAATAA
>VOMN01099863.1:0-11043 GCA_014899125.1 Orchestia grillus
ACACCCCTGACTTTTGCTGCTGCTATTGCACACCTCTGACTTTTGCTGCTGCTACTGCACACCCCTGACTTTTGCTGCTACTGCTGCTGCACACCTCTGATTTCTACTCAGGCCGGAATTTGTTGTGAAGGACTCAGATTACCATCAATTCCTCAAGTATTCGATATGAAAACAGATAGTGAATTCATTCTGCCTATCTTCAATATTGTTCTACAATTGGAAGAACAACTCTGTTCTGGAGCAATGACGATCATGTCGGTTTTACGAGAGACGTAGCATAATTTAAAAACGTAACTTCGGAAAAGCTGGTTCAAAAGACGTCTCTTTTGTAAGCAAATAATTGTTATTGCATAATTTTTGTGCTACGCTCCACATATTGATATTTCAAGCAGTCTTTGAATTATTTGTTGGAGTTCTATTTATGACGCCTGTTTTTAAATTTTGGAAATAATACCTCCATTGAAGTATTTCGATCGAGATTTTGTAAGATTGTATACCTGAAATCTAGGATAGTTTGCCATTAGTCACCTTCACTGTCCGAGTCGCTGTACGAGTGATCAGTGTACCCCAGATCACAATTGCCGTAGCGCTCGACCAGATGAGGGCGCTGCTGGTTTAAAGAACCTTTATTAATTCCAACACGTTTTATGTTGGGTTTTCATGCCGTACAACTACTGGTGTGGTGAGGGATGTGAGGAATGTGTGGTTTAAGCTTCCTTTTCCAAGGGAAGTACTCCGTGGTCACGTGAAAAGCTTCGCCTGAGCCAGCCGAGGGTCGAACTTTAGATGAGAGCGAATTCTTTGAAAAGTTGTCGGGGAGCGGAGGTGCGAAGCGATGGCAGTGTCTCGGTATGCTTGGGATTCCGTGTAGATACAAGCAAATAAATGAAGAATCGTGCGTTCGTTCTCTGAGGAAATGTCAATGTCGTTTTTCAAAAAATAGATCTGAGGTGACTTACTGCGGCTCAAAGTACTCTTGAATGTCAATATGGTTTTCAATGCAAGCGTTTAATTTGTCCATGCTTCATAACTCGCTCACCCTGAACTGAGGCGTTACAAACCAACTTCAATGAGCATTCTCACCGGGTGGATTAGAGCTTATTTGCTTTACACATTCTTAATATTAGCCGCCGGGAGTCGTTTCACCGCTGGAAAATGAGCATAGTCGCTGAAATTAAGTTTGAAATGCGGGAAAATTTTTGGATATCAGCAAGCGCACTCTTTACTTTTTTTCCTGCAGATGAGGCAAGTAGCAGCAGCAGCAGTAACGGGTCGACCGGCACCGCTGGCAAGGTGCCGTGCCCCCCCAGCAGCTCGCAGCGGAACGGCTTCAAGCGCTCCCGCATTGGCGTCACGGAGCCAGACGCCCCCGAGCTGACGCCGCTTGGCCGAGCGCTCGCCGCCTCCCCCCTGCTGGTCGACCTCGAGATCATGGGCGAGGAGGAGTCTGCTGCCACTGGGTTAGTCAGGGATGCTGCCATTTGCTTGCATCCAACGCACATTTAATTGGCTTGCTCTAATTTGGTTTCAGCTAATTTCCTTTGTCATTAGTATGTTTTGTTGTTCACTTGTGTATTACATAGTTATTGTACTGGAAAATGAGAAGAAGGGCTCACCGTTACTATGTTCATGTAAATAAATTGCGTGGACGATATTTAAACGATTAGAACCAAAGTTTTCAAGGTTAATGAATTGAAGCCCATAAATGGACCAATGTCCCAAGTTTTACACCTGTGTGAGGCATGATTTTTAAACTATCTCCTTGCGCAAGGCTAAAATGTTGAGCTATAAGACGGTGTTGCAGTGGGCTGTATTCATTTCACTATTTTGCGCCTGTGTGGCAGAGAAAGCCTTGGTAAGCATACATCTAAAGTTTTTAGAGGAATTTTTTCTTCTTTTCATTAATTTTAGCGTTCTTTACCATCAACAAAGCCGTCACATCATTAATGATGCTTTTTTTTTTCAATGTACGTGCGTGGTTGCTGTGTTTTGAAGCCATTTTTGAGCGCAATTGTGTAGGAGGTTGAGTTGGCGCGGTGAAAGAAGCATTAGGACTTGTCAACTCTGCTGATGGACATCAGAGATGAGCGTCTTACAAATAGGGTATGTGGGCGAGCTGTTAACAGAGCTCTGCAGTATTAATAGAACGTTGTAACGCGCTCACACTCATTTCACAAAGTGCCTCTTGTGTTACATTCTCCTTATGCACTGCATCTTATTTTCTCCGAATTAGACTCGTAAAAGTCTCCCGCAAATTAGGGTGTGAAAAGCCGTTCTGTGTGCCACGATGTGAGGATGTTTCTGGCATTGAGTGTTGGTCTTCCTTGTGGTTTTAATTTGATGTCATGTGGCCTTTTTGTTCAAAGATATTCACAGCTGGCTGTTCTTGGTACCAGATTACTTGGCAAAACAAATCTTTACCACACGTGGTTCCTCAAACGGATCTTGTATCAACAGTAAACTTTCGATAATCCGAATTTCTTGAAAATCGAAAATCCGGACGATTTCTGAGACCGGACACCTGTCGAAAAATTTGGATACCGTCCGGGTTTTTTGTAAGACACCAAGTCCGGATTCTGATACGTGACCGATGAGGCTCGCTGAAAAATCTGGATGGCAAGCAACGTGAATTGAAATAAAAGGAAAAATTTCTGTATTCAGACAGTGTTTATCTTCATTTCATTCATTTTTAAATGTATCAGGTTTGTTTTACCAGTGTTACTTTATTAAAACGAGCGTATTTGCTAAAAATTTCGCTACAATGCGAATTCTTAATAATACTAACGAGTTCTCCCCAATAAGCTTCTGATTTTTGAAGTTGTACCGTATTTACATGGACGTTTCGCTTATTTCTGTAACCGTGCAGTACTTTCACGTTACACCATTTTGATTTTCCTTTCCTCGGGTTTGCATTTTGTCTAGTGTTGGTGGTGAATTACTTAATATAGTTTGTGGTATTGCTTGACTGTTTTCAGTTTGTGTCTTATCTTTTATCAGCTATTAGAGAAGCTCTCCGTGGCAGATCTCGATAATGAAATGTATTACAACCAGGTGGAATGTACAGTGCGAGTTATCCTTAATTGGAGTAAAAGTTTCCCCAAGAAATTTCCAGCTGCGTTGCTGAATGCATTTATGTCTCTGCCGTGTTATTTTTCACCTGACCGTTCCACATATTTGATCAATAGACATCCCTTCCGTGCCGTAGCGGCATTGTTCTACTCCATAAACCGAAAGAGTAGTTTCTTTCCCATGCGCCCAAACTCAACGTATCTAAAATATAATTTGTAATAGATTGCAAGTGCGCTGAATTTCCTATCTTTTTGAGTCAAGCACCAATCGCGAGTAAAAGTTTATAGAAAAAATTCCCATTGGACTGTGGTTGTTTTAGGAACGGCCCGACGCGGATCTGTGGAGGCCTACAGAGCATCTGTCAGCTGCGGCACCTGACGCGCCTCAGCCTCCACTGTCTTCCCATCAAGTCCGGCCACTTCCTCCTCCAGGTGTCGTGCTGCCTTGCCGTGGCGGCTGGCACTTCTCTTCGTTTGTCTTTTGGCTTCGTATTCGATGCATTCTGCTTTATTTCTTCTTTGTCTTCTCTTCTATCCTTTGCTATGGGGCCTGGCGTCCCCAGGGAGGCATTGTTAAATTACCTCAGCTTTAGCTAGGCCTTTGGATCTTGTCGGCGTTTAGTATTTGTATTATTTTCTGTGTATCCTGTGTATGGACTGTGAGATGTTCATTCAGTCCAAGTGTTACTAGGTATTCAGTCTTAGTATTCGAAGTATAGTTCCAGTGTTTTCCTTAGTCAAGGGTTTAGTGCTCTAACCTAGAACTAGTATACTTACTCCCCCTTAGTTGAGGCATGCGTGGTAGAGGTATCACGAGAGACGGCGACCATTTGGGAGCGTGAAAATAACTAGACGCGATGTTGAAGAAAGTTAGTCGACAAATAATTTTTTTTAGCTAGGAAGAGAGAACCCAGTTATTCAATCTCCTCTTCCTATCGTCTTCGACGCAATGATTATTCAGAAATTTGTAGGTTAGTAAGATTTGTGACTAATTAGCAATGAAACAATGATAATTGTAAGAAGTGAATAATGGCTATACCATTCTGAATAGAAAGGGTTGCTGACTCTAATTCTGGTTTTCAGTTAAATATAACATTATCGATTACTCGTAAAGTCTCCCAACGAAAGATCAAAGCCAGTGGCACCCACCACCTTTCGCATAGGATAGGCCATAGGCAATCCAGTTAGTTAGGTTTGTCTATTTTATACTATGGAGACTGGCGACTCCAGGAGAGCTCTGTTAGGTTACCTCAGCTATAGATAGCCCTTGGAAACTTCTATCTTTCGTGACCACTTTGCTTCTTTCAATTTTTATATCTTTGCTATCTTTTCTTCCTCTTCCTTCCTCTTCCTTCTCAACTTGCTGTTTCTATGCGCAGTAAATCTGGTGTGGGAACGCACCTGTGCGTAGATTCTACGTTTTCCACAGTCCATACTGGATGGTCCCTCATTCTCTTTGCGTTCTTTATATCACTTGATGGGGTTAGGGAGTTTTAAACTCCGAATATAACTTACTACTCTTCCACCCACCTCCATCAAGAGTCATTTCTCGCATAATTCTTGACTTGAAATTGCCCCAAAAGTGCATGATGGGTTAAATCACATCATTACGTTTTTACTCCATCCAAATGAACTCGCAGTGCATAATATCACTTACTTTATGACTACTTGACATTTCTGTCCACACTCGTATCAATCTGGGATCCTAATATCTGCTGAACAACTTGTCACTCCCTCCAATGTCATCACACCTGATTTTTCCGCTACGCTTCGTTCCTCATTCTGTCAAACTGGCTTACCGAAACACTATTTCTCATGCGCCTCGTCTCCATTACAGTTCATTTTTTCCTCATCAGTAACATTTCTATTCGCCGCTGTATCTGAAGAATTATCAATCCTAAAAAAAATTGTAGCTTTGGTCCCGATACCGGGCATTGCTAAGTGCAATCCACAGCTTCCTTGAGAAGACTGAATGTATCGCTGGAGTGAACATCCTGACACAGGGACGGGGGAAAAATGAAAGCATTACACGAGGCACTAGTGTGTCCATACTAATTTTTCAATACGGTCTTTATTTATTTTTTAATACGGTCCTTATTTATTTTTTAATACAGTTCTTATGTGTGGCAGGTGGGGGAGCAATGCGCGCAGTTGGAGAGTCTGCGGCTGAAAGACCTTGGCCCGAGTGGTCTGTGCTGTTACTTGAAGCATCTCGCTCAGGCCATCTCCTCCATGCAAAGGCTTAGGGACCTGAGGTGGGGCGGTGTCAGGGACCTGAGGTGGGGCGGTGTCAGGGACCGGAGGTGGGGCGGTGTCAGGGACCTGAGGGTGGGGCAGTAAACGTTTATTCTATCAAAAAGGAGCCATGATCTTCGTTCGTAAGATGTTGCGACGGAGAACTGTGACGATTTTTCATCTTCGGTACTTTTTAGAATATCACGCAAAATTTTAGGGTAGTTTTGATAGTATGGTTGTGTCTTTAAAAGTTTTGGGTTTGTTATGCGTTGCATTTAAAAAGATGGATCTTTGACCGTTTATAGTTAAAAGCATCGAACAAGTCAAAGAGGTTATCTTTACAACCATTATAAGCTTCTGCTTCTCTTTTGTACGGAAATTTTATCTTTTTTAAAATCTTTTCACGAATTCTTCGGTTATGGGGGGTTTAATTTAAGATATCCGTCAGTTCTGGCTAGGCATCAGACAGTACCCAATCAGTGCCAAACTTTTTAAAACTCACATCGATATAATACTACTATGTACATATAGGCCATATGTCGCTAATCAGTTACAAAACGACTTGAAGGTTCCACTTCATGGCAGGGTGGAGCAGCACTCGCTGGTGCCCTGCCGTGACCTGTTCCAGGCCCTGACGACGAGCAGCAGGTCCCTGGAGCGCCTGGTCCTCATCTCCCCCACGCCTGCCTACACCTCCTACAACGTCAAGGACATCGTCGACCTCCTCAAGGGTACGAGCTGCTGGTCTTAACGGTAGCTCTCCTTACAGAGGGATGTGCAGTACCTGGACGTGAATATTTGCACTGCTCTATTTTTGGTGGATTGTGAGAATTATGCGCTCTGGTTTGGGGTAAAGATGACTTGTAGTTTAAAGAGCAAATGTTTACATGAATAAAATAAAATTTGTTGGTAACCCGAAAATCAACTAAGAGGAAAAATGTGCAAGACCATAAGAGGAAAAATGTGCGAAAATCAACTAAGATGAAATGTGTGCTACGAGTGTGCATTGTTAGTTGAACTGATACGACACTTCAAACGATTCAGTGTGTTTTTAGATGAAGAATCGTGATATAATTATTTACACAACTCATTTTCACCGAGCGACATAGACCGAAATGTCACTCTCTTCCAAACTGGTGTTCACCCTTGGACGTCTTCGATCACGTGGGTGCTGGGGAAGTGATAATTATATAATAATTCAATTATTTACTTATTGTCGACAAGTGGTTGAGGTGAGTTGACTTGAGAATTGGTAGTCATCACTCACTGATAATGGAAGGGGAAAAGTGTTCGTGTTTAGGCCTGAGATTTCTACTTGTATGGTGTGCGTGGCTTCCGTTAACAGCGTAATTGAGGGAAGCCTTCCTGCTAATGCAGCTGCCTGCTCACGTTCTGTGTATCCTAAACTTCCTGAGTCGCCTGTTTTTCTATGAAGATTATAATCGTAGAAACCCGCAAGCCTGGCATGCCATTCTTCATAGCCGAGAACACTTAGGAAAATCTGATTAGTTTCTTCTGGTAGCTGGATGTTTCCAAATATTAACCTACTATATGGATCCTGGGCGTCCCTTATTCTAATAAATAAGCTGACTTCTGTGGAGGACTACCTAAATCAGACAAGTGTTTCTTTATTCTCTTGAAATAATTTCATTGGACATGTTAATCAGATTACGGCATATAAATATATTTTTGGGCATTTGCGAAGTCGCCGTGGGTAACTTCAACAGGGGGTTTAGTTACGGGCAACGTGAGCACTTTATCTATGTAAATAGAAATATTGAAGATAAATTCAGTCGTCTTTTTTAAATTTCATTTCCCAAGCTTTCCGGCTATTACACAGAGCACGTCTTCAGAGATGACAAAATGTACAATCGCTAGAGCTAAGAACATGTAACCCATATTTTATCTACCAAAATTCAAACAAGATATACATATAGTCATTAACTTCATTCATGAACATTCATTAAAAGACAACGTGCATTAAAAGACAAGGACAAGGCAGTCCGTATCAGTGATACTGAAAATAACCTTATTTCATGTCAGAGTTACCGTAAATAAAAATGCATCTTAAAAATTTAACATCATTAGTCCTGCCATTATTGGGGGACGAATAGTACTAGTGAATGATATAATGGGAACGCGATCTAGCGGAGCACGTGGCAAAGGGTTGTACTGCTTGTCAATAGACAAGGGATAGTGACTTGCCTAATGGTCTTTTTTTTTTACGTCACAGCTGCTCCTATCACTGAATAACGATGTAACTTGTTTTACTATGTTGTTGAGCATGTGATGTAAATTAACGTGTTCTTTATACGCTGATTACGTGAGCTATTCTTCACCTATATGAATTTATTGATTACAATGTCAATTAACTTGGCAATTTTGCAGCTTCGCTACTTTAGTTTAAGAGTAATAATGTTAAATTCATTGTAATTTTCGTCTTATTCTTTATCTTACTTGGGACATCGATAGTTAAAAAATCAGAATACGGAAAATAATATTTCAAATTTTCGGGACCATTTTCCAGTAAATTATTTTCGGCTTCTCGATGTGTTAATTATTTTTATATTGTACTTCAAGATGCTTTCAACGTTTCTTTTCTTTGTAACCACACTTTACGACCGCATTGTCTGGACAACTTGCCCACACGCGTGCGCCAAATAGAAGGTAGGGGCGTCGTCGTGTCCCCGGTGGGAAACGTGAGGACACAGAGTGAGGTAGTCGGAAATTAACTCGCTGTGACCTGCGCAGGTGTGAGCTCCCTGGTGTTCGCCTTGCTGCAGGCTCCCCACATCACACAGAAAGATGATCTGCTCATCGAAAGAACTGTGCGCAAACTGTGAGTGTCTCTGACGTGTCTCTGACGTGTCTCTAACGTGTCTCTGACGTGTCTCTGACGTGTCTCTGACGTGTCTTTGACGTGTCTTTGACGTGTCTCTGACGTGTCTCTGACGTGTCTCTGACGTGTCTCTGATGTGTCTGTAACGTGTCTGTAACGTGTCTGTAACGTGCCTCTGACGTGCCGCTGACGTGCCGCTGACGTGCCTGTGACGTGTCTCGGACGTGTCTGTGACGTGTCTCAGACGTGTCATGTTCGCCGCCTTTTGCTGGCATGGACTCGTAGGTCTCAAAGTGTGAGGGCATTCCGACCAGCGATGGTAGCTTCCTAAAAGTATTAACCATTTCTTAACTTCCTGGCAATAATTTGATGAATTTTTTGACAGAAAGTCTGGTACGTTATGACAACAGCGTAGGCAAAAGTAAATGATGAGGCTTGAAGCAAAATTTAGTATTTGGGGAATAAAAAACATTTGTTCAAATCATTCAGTTTTGATAAACCGAAGGTTATAGCTTTTCAAATAAAACAGCCAACGTTTTGCCGTCGTTTGTGAAAGTTAAAAATGGCCACGAAATGAGGACCAATGCTGAGTATGTTTAACAAATCGTTACAATAACAGAACTACGTTTGTTGAACAACTTCATTATTGACCAACGTGAGGGTCATCGCGTATTATAACATCAGAAAGTCACGTATTCATAAAATCAGTCAATTTGTTAATAGTGGCAGGTGAGATTGCTCTTGCTGCTGTATTCGTGGCTTCCTATGCAGCTGTTTTCGTCGAAAATTGACGTGCCTATCCGCCCAAATGTCTCGGTTGATAATAGCCCAAAAGTTTTCAATCGGATTTAAAGCATGGATGATGGTAACCAGATCATCAACTTTTCACTTTAGGAACGCAAACTGGGTGAGAAAGCTTGGGTGATACCCGCAGAGAAGGAGGAAGCCTTGTCCTGCATAAAACGTAGTCCGGTAGCAGCGAAAGAGGTACTTATTCCATCTAACTAAGGCACCAAAGTTTCCTCCAGGAATTTGAAATAGGCAACAGGTGTCACCTTTGCTCTTTCGGGTCCTCTGGTAGGACCAACGAGACCTATCCCCTACGATGCCAGCCCATTTGCCTACATAATGACTTCTCCACCCTGTTGTTGTCGCCTCAAACGGTAATGACGCTTCTCTGTAAAACACGCCCAATTATTAGCTCGGCCTTCAGGTTCGTCAAGGGTCGTCCAAGTCTCATCAGTGAAGAGAATTAGACTCGGTCTAAATTCATATTTCCTTTCCCATTCGATTCTCTGACTTTAATGTTTTGCCATTAGAGGGAGCACTTTAAGCGGGACTTGCACAGAAGGTAAAGTCCCAAGATGGGCATTCATTGTGGACTTCGGAACGTCAAGACGACCAGCAGCATTGAAAATAGACTTGATGCAAATCGTCTGCGGAGCCGACGACCAATATTCTTTTAATCCCTGTCAGTGATAGTCTTGGAAATCCCAGCCGCTGATCGTCTTTTCCTTGGTGATGGGAATTTTGGAAATTTTTCCCCATGTGTCGACATGGAAACCTATTTCACGGGCAATGTCATGAGGCGAGGTACTTTTGGCCGATTTTTCGAGTATAACTTTTTTTTTATCGTCGGCTAGAGCTTTCCGACGCCTCCATTGTTGATGTAAGTATGAAGAGCTATGATCTCCAGTCACTCGGAAAACGAAAGAAGCGAGAATGACAGCGAATAACGATGAACAGCACAATGTTGACAAGCACAACGATGTTGCCATAACGGGCCTAATTTTTTCTAAAATTATATCTGAAATTGATTCACAGGTAGTTGAAAGGTTTTTTATTACCAAGCTATTATCGCTGGCCGGAGTGTACATCTGGACATGGATAAAAAGATTAAGAAACAAAAGATCGTTTGTCAAAGGATAATGGTTCGAATCAGTGAGGATCTTCTCGCTAACATTTATCGCCTTGTTTCCTTGTATTAAGTCTCAATAGAATTTGTGAAACTTCATCATTATTATTACTTACGAGATGGTTGCGCTGCATCACTTGAATGCTCGTAATTGCGCTCAGACGTTGCATCCTGTCGCGCCTCTGGAATGAAGTTTTCGCGAACTTCCTGTTGAAGCTCACCATTTCACTCGAGTCTCGACTTGTATGATACTTATTCAAGACTCGAACTATAATTTTCTCCGTACCTCGCTGGAGCAGCGTTTGCCACTTAAACAAATTCTAAGCTAATAAACTAGAGTGTTTCTCCAATGCAATGTACATTGCTTGAACCTCGTTTGGGTTCAGATTTGAAATATTTCATGTAATCAACAAGGGTTGGTCAATAGAGCTGTAGCAGTTTCAGATTATTACCTATGATGTTCTAGCTGTATTTTTAATAAGAATAAGTTATGATATTAAAACTAACATTGAAATATTTCCTTCAATAATTTCATTCCTACGATCAAGCATAAATTTCAACGTGGGTCATCATTCTTTCGTGAAAGTAGCAGTTGTACTCTATGTGTGATCTTCAGTACATGGGGCAGTCTCGGTGTACACGTTCACTCCACTTAGCTTCTGAATTCTTCTCGAGGGACCAACCAAAGTTTGCTGCTAGGCTTACCTTGGCACTGCGAGACTATTACTGTGACTTACGAGTGTGCATTTATCACCTGCATCCATACGCACGAATTTACCAGTTTGAACAGTGCTTCCAGTTCACGCGCATGTCGATTTGATTCTCGCAGGTAACGATGTGACGTGACCTCCACAGAACCATCATTACACGTTCATGTTGCTCTTTAAGGGCTCCTGCACTGTTGCTCTTTAATGGCTCCTGCACTGTTGCTCTTTAATGGCTCCTGCACTGTTGCTCTTTAAGGGCTCCTGCACTGTTGCTCTTTA
>VOMN01099866.1:0-16201 GCA_014899125.1 Orchestia grillus
GCCGCTACATTTCAAAGTAGCGCTGCCCAGCTCTGCTCATGATGCTCAGCTTTTGGCTTCATTGACCAGCTGCATGTCAAATGCTCAAGAAAAGTTGTCCTGATCAGTTAGTTTGGAATAACTTAGCTTGAAAAAATTCGGTAACCCTCAAATTGACTCGTGTATAACTAAGCGTTTAGGCTTCCCGATTTAACTTTGCCTTTTTTTTACGCACGGATATATCCCAACATTCCGTCTGCGCCGTCCTACTTCAGTAGGATGAGAATACTCCGCACCTCATTACATATGTGTCATAAGCTATCTAGCGTTGAGATGAATGAGCACTGTCAAGATCGATTATTTAGCCATAATTCTCAGGAGTGGGTCGGATTAGTTTCTCATTTTTTACTACCAGTGCCCGTCCTTAGCTAGCTATGTGTTCATTACTAACTATGTTTGAGCAAGGGCTACGTGTTACGTATTGTTTTTTCTTTTTTTACTAGCATCTGGCTCGATAATATTGTCTTACAGCTGGAGACGATCTTTATTCTTTGATTTTCCAATTCTTTCAATTTAAGGAGAGTTTTAGGATCAAGTATTTCATTTTCGTTAGTGTTATTTGTATTTGTGTCGTAATCAGGTGTTCCTATCGTTAGTGTTACTGCGTTGACAAATTTACCCGCTGTAATTGTCCCTCGTCGTCAATCGTTCTAACGTGTCTTCCTTACTAATACATTCTCATTTCGACAAGTGATTCGATCTGTACAGTCGCTGTTGGCTCGACAGCGCCTCAACTCTTGGATAGGTGTTTGGAGGCGCTACCTCACCTCAAGACCCTCCCGGTACTGACACTTGGCATAACATGCTAGGAGTTCCTGCGGGCTACTTCCGTCACCTATCAAGGGACGCTGCCCACAAACCTGGGGGAATTGTAGCGTCTGGGAGGACCTGATATTGGAAAGCGTACCAAAAGACAGAGCTGGAACGAGCCCGTCCAGTCACCCACGCAACGTATCAAGACACCCCGAGAGTCCCGCGAACTCACAGAGAGACCGTCGATTATCTACATGTAGAGTCCCTATCTTTTGTGAAGCGTTCAGCATTTTTCAGGTTCTTCAGCGTTTATCTCTTATTGCACCATTATTAGTTTGGAACGTAAAAATATGTCGGCACAAAATTATTCTCCATTTACCGTATTTAATTTACCTACTATAAATTTGTAGTAACTGAATCGTTTCCTTTCTCCTCTAGGTCTCGGCGATTGATTCTCTTCTGCCCTCACAGTGTTGACGCCGCCGTAGCTGCGCGTGACTTTGTGACGTGTACGGAGAAGGCGCAATAACCGCCTTGAGTTTTTAGAGTAATCGCCTACTTTTAGTGTTTGCGCCTCATGAATTTGAATTTTTAAAAAAGCTCATTCGAAGACACAGAGCTCACTGACAACCTACCACACTAGTTTAAACATGCCTCACAGATGCGTAGTAAGTCGTGCTTAAAATTTCCGAAAATATTTGCTACAATGAGCACATGAGGCTTTTCACACAGCACCATGACACCAAACACGTGGACACGGCCCCTAATGTACTAGTCACGATGAAGACTGCATTATCGGGGCACCTCTGGAAGAACAAAGGACTGAATTCCTGCCACATGAGCGTGGTAACTTCAGCGTAAATCCGTGATCAACAAACTAACGACTACATGTCTGCTGTGTCTCGCCTTCAACTAGCAATTAATCCTACGAGTCCTGAACACCTTAGTAGTTGTTCAAATTTGATCGAACCTCGTTGATTTTGTTTGCGTCTAAGACTCGTGAAGTGTCAATATAATGCTTGGCTGGCGTTTCAAAAGCGACGTTTAAAATATCAAGTTTTATTCTTTACTTTACACCGCTACGTTCAACTTGTGAACGAAAACAAAGTCAAAACTATACTAGATTACGCGAGTAACTATGAGAAAATCTCGTCCTATGTACAAAATAACGTACGTGTTAAAGGCTCGACAGTCCCACACGAGTCAACTTTAAGAGGAGCAATTAATTTTTTTTAAATGAACGTAATATTGCGAAAGCAATCGGTCCCATTTTATCAACTTGTACGTGAATTCACCCTAGTTTTGAGCAAAACCATCAGAAGTCTAAGTCTTGACAGTAGTATTTCTACAGTCCATCACTCTTGACTGCTGTTCTTATTGGGTAAACAAACTGAACTTACTGCTGAGGTTCAGAGCTGAAAGGTGGAGAGGGCGGAGGTAAGTTTTGGTGAGGTTTCAACTCGACAGCTGTAGTGGCTGCTGCTGCAAGAGAAAGAGAACAAATCTCATTATTTCTCCAACGAGGATGATAAAAAACTTAAGTTAATTAACTTTAGTGTACACAGACAGGGTAGTCAAAACTTGGCAGTTTCCTTGAAACAATGACGCGAAACTGTAAGTTGCAATACTTCTCTTACGTCGCGTAGAGAAATTAAAAATTTCATGATATACGAAAAAACAAACGTGGACCCAAATTTCAATAGCTCTTGAAAATACAGTAGAACAAAACGTGTTTTACATGTAGAAATGATGAAGATATACCCACACAAGTCTGACATCCTGGACCATGAAAAATGACCTCTCGGTCTAATAATTATGCCCATTCATTTCATAGAGTGAAAAAAATACCTGAATAAACTATTCAGATTATATTATTAGTTTGCTTAAACCTCCTTATCCTAATGAAATATGATTCAAGGAGAGTGAAGGAAAGGGACCATTTAGTATGAGCAATAGAAAACAGGCACAAGCTGTGTTCTCTCACATAATCCCCTGCGCAAAGAAACAGCAAATTAATAATGAAAAGGAAGAAAAAACAAGATAGCAAAGAAGGAGAGAAAATCGGAAGAAGGAAAATAGGCATGAAAGATACAAGTCCCAGAGACCTGTCTACTGACGTAACCTAAAGACGGTCATCCGCAGGATTCATATTCTCTAGCTTGGTAATGGTGTCATATCTCCACATGGATTAGGAAACACCATCACTTCATTGTTTTATATATAAAAGGTTGTGCATAATTCTGCCTCCAAATACTGGCAAAAAAATAAGTGTACAGCCTCGAGAAGAGAACTAAGAGTGTCGATAAATCTCATCTAAAGGCAATTAGAAATCATGACTCATACCCAGGTTCCTCCCTACGGCTGAGAAGGATTATTATCATTATATTCCTAATTTCACTCCCACAACAGTACAGTAGCGACCTCGCCAGTGATGGTCGGTATGCACTGGTCTATCGTGTTAGGTTTTGGGTCTCTCATCAATATAAGGTGCAAGTCAGTGTAGTCGCCACCAGAGTCATATTTATTTCTCAGTCCAATATCACGGTACAGCCTCCTCGAGCAGTAGCTGAGCTCTAGGAGTTTTAGCTGCCCACCCACATGCGGCCGAGCGCCGTGCCTACGCCTAAACCCGATCAGGCCTCAACGTGGTCCGCGCCCGGCCTCTCGTGATTACGTCGAAACTTAAAAGGGTTGTTAGAAGTCATTTTCTACTTTCAGGATTTCATTTAGTTTTGGATTAGATGATAAAAGTTCATATGTCTAATGAAGCCATATAAAGGTCCCTCAAACTGAACCTCCTCGTCATCGCCAATATATTTCTCCATGGTGTATTGAGGGCGTCTACTAATGTAAAGGTTGCGTGCAGTGTTGTGGTTGGGCTACGGAGATGAAACAAAATTGTACGCAAACGAGGTAGAATATTTGGAAAGGCACGTTATTTAGGACAGTCTGCCCCTTCAAAACATTTTTTTGTACCCTTGCCTGTCATATTTTCAAATCTAAATTGTATTCTTTACTCAGTATACGCTCTCTAAATAGCCTAAAATGTCTTTAGATTAAGCGTCTCTCCGCATAAGTATACGTGCCGTTGAGCATTCAATTGTGCTTTTCCTAAAAAAGATACCATTTTTTCTATGATATAATTTGTATTTACCGTCAAAAATAGTTTACGGGCGGTCACTGATTATGCAACCCAAGAAACGCGTGCAATGCTCACCTGAGATGCTGTTGGCGCAGCCGCAGGAGGCGCTGCCAGAGGGGCTGCTGGAGACACTCCAGAAGACGGAGAGCTGTCAGAACCACAGGGGGTAGACGTGCTGTCCCCGTTACTGTCCCCATTGACACTGTCAGACGGTTCTGACGCGTGCTGTACGGGGGAGCACGGAGGGCCCGAGTGCGTTAGACGGCAAACGAGGGGTGTGGTACAGGAGCGGTATTGCGCGAGTCGTGTTTTTGAAAGGATGCAGTAAGATCAGATGGAGGAGAAACCCACGAAAATGTAGGTTTGAAGAAAAAAGAATGATTATACATGCAGAGGCTCGACAAAATAACAAGAACACTGTGTGAATGTTAAAATATTATTCTATTTCGGCACTCCTGGTTCGCTTAATTTATGCTTTCCTTAATTTATGTTATTCGTAAACTAGACAATTTTACAGTGCAACTCTTTTAGCACTAAATTTCACCTTGTTAATTTATTTTATCAAAGGCCGCATATGGCACAGAGTTCGCGCAAGGACGTGTCGTTTGAGTTCGATTAGCAGAAGCATGTCTAGAGAACAACCGTAATAATTGCAGCACACAGGGTCGGTAACATAGCAACTGACAGCCTCAACGCTACGCAGGGTGACACTACATGGATGAGGCGTAAACTGGACAAATCGCATGGAACTTCACAAACTTGCTGAAAATTAAAACGTCCTGAGAGCAAAAATTATAATATTGCTTCTCAATAACCTAGCTTCAGAACTCGTCATTCGCACATGCAATGCTGTTCCGATACGCATCGAACAACGGTAGGGTCATATTGCTGACGTTCATGAAACACGTTCTTTCAAAACTTCTTGTAAACTGAGTCCAACGCCTAAAATACAAATACAACGCCGAGTCACGTGTCCGAAAATCTCGACAAGCGGTCGAATGGTCCGAAGACGACATTTACTTTGATGCGAAATCCTTTCAAATACTACACAAATTTGCGAACAGGCGACGCTATCCAAAAATCAACCGAGGTTCAGTATCTTCTTAATCAATTAGTAAGTATAGCATTCACATTAAGTATTCAAATTATTTTGTCAAACCTCTGTCCGTAGAAAGATATACGATAAAATGGATAGAAGAAAGGTTAAAAATGAGGAGAGGAATGAAAATGCCAGCCCATTAGTACACACGGAAATCGCGTTCATACACCAACCAGCATGAGGTGGACAAACTTTTGAAGATATGAAACCACAAACCCAGGCAAAATGCTTAAATCTCAGAGCCTTCAAGTGAGAATTCTAGTACGACAAAATGCTGGATTGACAGCAGCTGTCATCGAAGTAAACATTATAATAATAACTGAAAATTTGTTCAAAAATCCGTAACATTTTTGGGGCGGCTAAAAAAAAATTTACATTACTAGTAATGTTCAACGAATTTGCTTTGAATATCAAAACCAGTTAATTATTTTACTTTTCATCTACTGGAGTGATTTTGCATTTTAACTGGGAATTGCAATTCCATAAATATTAGTTAGGTTAAAAACAAACTCTTCGTCGTTTTAAAAAATTTATCTTGTAATTTTACTGTTGGTTATCCCTTACAATTTTGCCCGAGCTACAACAACGTCAAGTTTATGAATTTCCACAGAAAAATGAAGAGCACAACGCATTTTCTGCGCAAGGAGTGCTGAGGAAAATTGACAAGGGAAACATCCGCCGTATGACTGCAGGAGTCAAGCAGCTATGCCAACATAATCATTGAATCTGGAACGGTTTATTTTAGCGCAGGGTGATAGAAAGTACAATGATATTAACTATCACTCGGACACAAATACTGTGAGGCTAATACCTCTCTGCCTCGACGTGACGAGGCAGAACCTTTCAGGTTTAGGGTTTTTTTTTAACGTCGGTGGTCAATAAATAACTTCTGGTACAGCGTTGCTGTCACTAACATTCCTGGGGAAATTCGTACCAAGAACAATCAAGGAACTCGCGCCATACGACAGCTGAGTTTAGTGAAGAAAACGAGCCGAGCGAATCGAGCTGAATCATGGTCTCGTACTTTTCTACGAATAAATGGTACAATTCTTGTCAGTATTTGCATATTTTGATGCCCTATGCTCACCAGCGGAATGCAACAAATAGAACATGAAAAATAAATGAATGTTCTCAACGATGAGTAATAGGAGCACCGCATAGGACAAGCAGACAGGCCAATACAGAAGCACAATGCTGTGCGCACCACGTCAGTTTGAAATTTTGGATAAAATCCATTTTGAAAGTTAATCTCAATTCGTCACGTGACAAATGCTACTCGTCCAATTTACAAACCAAATCTGACATCACTGTTAGCTTGTTGTACAGAACACAAGGACAGAATGAACTGTATAAAACCAAGAACCAATCCGTGACATTTTTTTGTGGGAATTCAGTTCGATAGAAAATGAATAAATGCCAGAACAAGATAATAACCCCCAGAAACAAATCTAGCAGCTACACATTTCCAATTACAAGCTCTAAACTTTCACATTTGATGCCATGCTAACTTGAAAGCTACCCACGCATAAGTAAAATGTCTACTTACAACAGGATATTTCATAACTTCTAAACACATCATTCTTGCTACAACCCAAGTATAGTGTGTGACTCAAACAAATGCTCAAAAACGACCTTTGGCATTAATCATGGTTTTAACATTAGGTTTATCACAGTCGCGCTTCAGATGCACTCTAGACTCCTGTTCCTGTTACCTATACATTCTGAAAATTCATTCATATTCATATAATTTAAAATTCATATAAAAACTAAAACCAGCATGTAGCATTTAAGACTAGAGAGTAATAAAGTAGCACCAGTCACACCATGAGTGAAGATGGACAACCTAAGCACAGTCGAGTCGAATGGCCTGCAGAGTCGGTCATGATGGTCTCTAGTAAATAGTAGAAACTGGCACATGAAAAAACTACCACAATCGCCTCGAAAACTGTGACCCTATCTTATGAAGGAAGCTGTGCACTTGCTAGAAACTGTGCAATATCTTCAGTGAGTATTCCTAACTAGGAAATGTTTGTCTGATCAACATGGAAGACTAGCATTTTACACGAACTTTTATGACTAGTATTTTTTCCGAATTTGCTCAGAGTGTGATCTTGCAGACAAACCTACATTTTCACATTCCGCAATATTTCTAACTATACTTTAAAATTTCCATGTAACTCGTAAAAACACGAACAAGAAATCCTCCCTGCTCCACATCTCATGAGAACCTCAAAGGAGCAAGGAGATGACTCGTACTTTGTTTGACTTATCGAATTCTTCTTGCACACTTCCGATAGGCTTGCGCCAGGGCAGGTACAGTATAACCTCCCGCCTCTAGCACAAATTCAAACGCAGAAGTGTCGCGCACTCAACGGTTGGTTTCACGTGGTCTCCGGTACACAAATGCGTTAGCAGATGATAGTGCACGCCGCTCCCACGTATACTGTTAAGGAGTAAAAAAACGATGTATTGAGGCCGTCACTACGAACTTCATGAGTTCAAGAGAGAGGGGGGGTAGCGACCAGCGATGACAGATAGGAGACACGGCACTCTGATCAGGAAGACTTTAAAAAGTGAATACTTATTCAAAACAATTGATGTAAAATATTCGGACACAACCAACG
The DNA here is from genome assembly GCA_014899125.1 of Orchestia grillus. Lineage (NCBI taxonomy): Eukaryota > Metazoa > Arthropoda > Malacostraca > Amphipoda > Talitridae > Orchestia > Orchestia grillus. Next base: position 7,658 of record VOMN01099866.1, read on the forward strand.
TGTACACAAAATGGACGACGAGTGAAACTTTGTTTCATCAATGAAGTTAGACAGCGGCATTTCTTTAGAGACCTGTATAAAAACAATGAACGAAGCTCGCCAAAGCTGAGAAGAAGTGATACCATATTACATTTTGTCTAACCCGAATCTACGCAAGCTACAACCACATACAGAGAACGAGGTACCCCACAAAAAAATATCAATACATGCCTACCGAATTATATGAACAGCCCACAGCAATTCTTACCTTAGATTTAAATTTCTTCGAGCTCGGGTGAGAATTTTCGTAATCTTGAGGCGCGCTCTCACCGCCAGGGCTCTTCCGCTTGCAGCCACTGCCACCTTCGGCGACCTGCGGAATAACGGAATCGAATTGGTCCCATTTGATAAATATCTTCGATAGACCTAATTCAGTAGGTTATGTTAATCGTAGTCTACTTGGACAATCGTACTCTAATATTGATACGCATAAATACGTATTGTTCATTACCAATGCGACAAAATGAAATCGTTTAGTAATCACAGTTTAACGAAATCGCCCATGATTAATCAAATTTAACCAGAGACTATTGGTGCAAATTTTCTAAATTACTTTAAAAAATAAGTTATTTTCCATGAAGGCGATTAAATGCGTACATTTGTCGAACGCTAGCCTCACTGTACACAATTTTTTAACAAGGATCAAACGCAATACAATTGTCTAGAGGTAAATATCATAAATTCAACAACTAAATTTAACATCAGAATTGCTTCATCTATTCCTAAGTAATAGAAGAGAAATATCACACATGATCCCGAAATATATACGGCCCTTTCTCACATTTGGAGCTAAGTGAAAGAATTAAAGCATGAGGAAACGCAACAGCATCGAGTCTAACTCCACCCAATCCTATAACTCGCCACATTAGCTGCCACCATGAAGGTTAATTTCGTCATTACCATATTGTTATCATTAATAAGCATTTAAAGTTTTAATTTTCTCATCGTACTGATCCTACACATTGAAAGTAGTTGTAGTCTAAGCACAGTCAACGAAAATGCACTTGTTCGTCACAATCAGGAGTTGCAGATAGCAATTAAACACACACACATAGCAGTTAAACTGTAAGTAGCAAAATACCAGTTGAAACGCATATGCGTCGGGTGTCAGCGACTGTGTTAATACCTACAAATAAAGCAGCTTCTACTTTTTTTTAGAGGTGTGGGTCAGGAATGAAAATTTCGAGTCCTGACATACAGTAACAAGCCCCAGCTAGACCAGCTTCATACGTGTCTCACTGAGAGAGGGTCGGTATTACTACTTATCTATGAAGAGCGCTAAGTCTAGCAGAGGGACTAGATGATCTATTTCAATGAATAAAAACAGTCATAACGTAAAAAGTTCGCTAGGAAAATGAAGCCACTTGATCTTACATGCTCGGACGTAGCGGCATCGTCGGTGCCGCTGATGTTGTTCGAGGAGTTGTCGAGGGAGATAGTGGAGTTGTTGTTGGAGGTAGAGCACGAGGAGGTGTTGAGCTTGTATTTACTCTTGTACTTGTTCAGGGTTTCTTGGGAGAGGTAATGGTTGAGTTGTTTCCGCTTAACGTACTTGCAGTTCACCTCCATACCCTCCTTGTATGCCTTGCTTACAGTACCGTGTTTATAAACTGTTCAAACGAGAGAAAAACAAAAGCGATAATGGAAGACACAAACAATGACGATCAATCTAAGATTAGCAGAAAAATAAACAAAAATTAATTTAAAATGCGGAAATTTAACCTGAGATATACAATTGGGGTTCCTAACTCGCTACAAAGAAGCCTACCAGGAAGCACGCGAGTCACAAATGTCCTTCTGACTACTGTGTACGGTCTACAGAAGAAATCTATTGAACTTGAATCAAGTAACGAATTCTTGTTCTGCCAACTAGCACTATGCGCCAGTTTGACGAAGGTATACTAGTATAATTAGTCAGACTCATCTAAAAGTAGTTTCACTACGTGTTTCGAACGTTAAGATAAGAAATATTCAATGCATCTTGCAACGAAACTCTTCCATGCCTTTTATCTCTCCCGCTGAATATATTTCCATACGATCTGCTACGCGTTGACAAAACGAGCGCACTCGATTTTAGAGTTAGCTTATCTTTCCGGAACGTGCGCGTACACGCTGTGCATGCCATCTCAAGCGATCACAATTACGTAAAAATTCTAATTATTTTTTTTAATGTCACGCCTCGATTGACTGACTTCATTGATTCTCCTACCTACAAAACGATTTCAAATTTTTACACACTCAACTTGGAAAGACGTCAGGTTAAATCAAGTCGTTGTGAAACAATTTACGGTAGTGCGAGGTGGGTTTACCTTGGCATGAGGATGCATTTGGACAAAATTTTCGTATAATGAAATAAAAATTACAACACCAACACATTTTGCAGAAAAAATTCCACCCTAGGAATCTTAATGAAACCAGAAAACCCCTAACTAACCGACAACCTCCCAATGAACAGTGACAAGCGATCTTCAAAATCATCAATAATGCAACAAATAAATACCCAAAGAGAGAATGCTTACCAACTTCGACAAATTTGTTGATATCGCTGGTGAGGTCAATATTAACGTTGTGTTGCTTATTGAAGTCAACTCCTAAGAACCAGACTGTGTGGGGCACATCTTTGTAGTCTTCATCAATCGATGTGAGACCTGCAGGGTTGATGTGGACAGCACTGATGGAAGGATTGTGCTCTAAACTGGAGATGAGGTGGCGAATTTTAGATTCGACGAGGCCATACCACTCTAAATGGTCTTCTGCAGTGCGCGCACACGCTATTGCCACGAGGTAGTGCCTGCGAGATGAAAAAAGTTAATCCTCCACCCAGAACGTTCACCTCGGGTTAGATGGATATACTCGTATATCGCGCTTGAATAACAAAAATTACGGGTAAATTAAAAAGTGATAACAATTCTAAGCTTAAATACTGTTACCAGTCATTTCATATACTGAAAAAAAGGAGTTGTAACTTTGAAAACAAACACTTAGACACTAGATAATCAAGCTGGGTAATTTTACCAATAAGTATTTGAGAATACGAAAAAAATGCTACCCAGTAGTGTAACGTCGAACCAATCAGCCATATGTTTTATTAGATGATTCATAATATTTAGTATGTATTTCAAAGATCCAGTGAAAGACTTATGATAAAAGATCACGATTTTCCGCAAATCTTCAAATCTGCCAACAATAACACAATTGATAGCACAAGTGAATGAGTCATCATGAGCAGAATAAACAGTGATTGCAAAAACCCAAATGCAAGCATCAACACGTTAGACACATTTGATTCAAGGATTCAAGATCATATACACTTTGCAAAGCTGAAAATAAATTAAAAAGCCTATTAATTCAAGTGAAAAAATCTCAAGCACGCTTTCATACGTGACCTCAGTGGTTGGAAACCAAGGCATCTAAGTTAAGAAGCTTCCTCAAACACGATGATTATTATTTGTTAGTTTAAAACTCGCTAGCCACACCAAAGGCGATCTCAGGAGAGCGAAAAGAAGGGATCATTTAGTTTGCACTTTTAGAAATGTAGAATCTATGCACAGGTGTGTTCCCACATACGATTGCCGGTGCATAGAAACCGCAAGTTAAAAAAGAGGATGAAAAAAGATAAAGAACAATCAGCTAAGAAGGAATGAAAATGGAAAGCAGCCAAGTGGGTACGAAACAAATCCTGAAGGCCTAGCTATTACTGAAGTAACCTAACAGTGTCCCCCCTGAGGATGCCAGTCCCCCTAGCATAGGATAGACGAACCTGACTATTGCCTACGGCCTATCTATGCCTCCTGAGGGGACACAATGTTCATCTAACAGCCATAATATTCGTGAGCCTAGCTCGAGACATTTAGCTTGGCGCATTATGCTTGAAATAAACCATCATCGAACTCTAGCGTGTACCACCGTTGAACAAGACATGACGAGAAATAATTTGGGGTTAAAAACTTACTTATACTTAGCGAAAAAGTTAGGGGGCTGAAACAGGTAGTCCCAGGATGCCTTGTTGAGCATAATGTCTTCTGTGATGCAGAGGCCAGACTGGAACTCGGCCACCATGACGTTGCGCGTGCTCAGAGAGGTGTTGAACGTCGAGTTCTGCTCCGGGTATGCGGGGGTGATGATGGGCATCAAATGGAACCTGTCTTGAACGTTCACTCTGGGGTCCCACACCTGTCGACACGAGTGCATGCACTAGGTTAAACATTGCTTACTTGAACATGGAAGGCAAGACATCATTTTGTAAGAAACTGAGAAGTATTTTTTTTATAGAGTAATATTCCATCAGAGGTGTGAGCAATGCTCCTGTATGGCAGCTTTGATTCGTTTCCACTTTCCTCTTCTCGTAACATCCGATAGCTCTTTTGGTCTTTTCATTCTTGTTCTAATTTTACGCGCATGAATTCTAGTACGAAATTAAATATATATTCTTCAGGGCTCAAAACCAAAACGAAATAGTGAAGAAATCCTCATCACACTAGACATTCTAAACAGTTTCTGAAAGAATTCCATTTTCCCGAGTCCCGTCTCCTTGATGACACGCTTCCAAATGAAACAAACTTCATAAGAGCTTAGCTCGGCCACGGGTAGAGGAATAATACTCTCTCATACTAACGAGCGCACACGGAAAATTCAATTGCAAACTGAAGACGCAAAAGAGAAATAAGAAATACCTTGAAGCCCAACTTAGGGTCGACGGGCTGCTTGAGGTAGACAGGGGCAGGCCAGGCCCACTTGCTGAACACAAGGAAGAACTTCTCGACGAGGGTGCTGGCGGCAGCGTTGGGGTACAGCTGGCACGTTCGGGCTACCAGCATCGCCCACGACACACCGCCCAAGTACCCTAGCACGTTGCTGTACACCCCGTGACCTGCACGCACAACACTAACATCAGCCAAGGTTGGCGCAAATCTTGACAATATGTGAATTTCTGCTGGTATGTAAGAGTAGGCTGAAGAAATAGATGATAATAAATGATAATGTAAGCAAATCAATTATTTAAACCATTTTTTCAGACATGTGTTTGTAGGTTCAAATTGTAGATAAAAAAGTAAAACAAAAAACTGAAGCCTTATCATAAAACAGCTTTTTAGCCCTCACTCAGACAGCAGCAAAAGACATAGCATGGTTTGATTAAATGTCTTAAATTTTATTACAACATATCACATCACTGATTGCAGATGTCACACGCAGTTTCTAAAATAACGCATTAAGAATAGAGCGGGCACTCGGCCCTGCACACTCACGCTTGGCCCAGAGTTTGATGGCCCGGAGAGCCAGTCTGAAGCTGTCCCTGGTCGGCACCTGGTTGAGGATTTCGTCTGTGACGCGGCAACCGTTCAGTGAACGAACACATTTCTCGTCCAAATTCTTCAGAATCTGATCATCCATGAGGTTAACCTGCACACACAATATGTGAGCCGTGTTTTAAAACTAAGCATGTATCTTACTTGGTGAGGCTTGACCTGCAACATTCTCAATAACGAAGATAACACATACAAGTATGATAAACCTGTTATGCATAATGGAGATGCACAAATGCAAATACAAGCTTAAAATACTAGAAATCCTGTGCATTATGGGTTAATTTAAGCAAAAAATTAGAACCATCCAAACCCCCTTATCCTGCACAGTTCATTCATTGACACCTATACTGTATTCATGATCTAAATGTAATGCATTTACACTGCATGGTTTGATTACCATGGTGTTTTACTGGCCGCATACGATACTGGATGATAAGAAGTATAATACTACATATTTAATCAACACTGTTCTTATTTAGTACAAATAGTGAGAGGAATGTTAGTTATCATCCTCATACTAACACAAAGGTTAACTGGTCGTCAAGTACTTCAATCATTCATTCAGAAATCTAATTCATGGCTAAAAAAAACAATTTCAAACATCCAAAGCATAGTTGGGACTCAATATCAGAAGGTTTTAAAAGACATAACATTAAACAGCACTAATAGTAAATCGTAAACACACTTTTCGCAAGCAACCACCACAATGTCTAGAACATGAAATTTTTCTGCAATGCACTGGGGTTAATCATAAAAATCATCTATGCAGCAAACTCCTGGTTTAAACAACTATAGCAGATAGTTAAACTATGCTAATTGCCTCATTGACAAATTAACAACAGAATGTGAGTACAGGTGAGAGTGACTAGGAAAACTGGAAGCATACATTATGAATTACATGCTGACAGTGGCTGCAATCCACCAACCACGAGTACTGAATACAAAATGTTCTGTACAAAAACATTTCCTAGATCTGGTGCAAAGTTATAAAGAAATTTATAGCAAGTACTGAAAATACTGATCTTTCTAATTTTAATCTTCCTCTATGATGCACTCTCTCACGAAAATANTATATAGGAAGGAATCTAGGCAATTACAGCTGAAATGAGCAGCAGAAAATATCAATTCTAAACGTCTAACAATTACTGACAGAGAAGTACAACCCAGCCTAAACTTAACTGCAAATATATTTTACCAAACTGTTTACATGTACAGTCCGTCATGACTGCTGAGTAACACAAAATGTGGTGATAAACATTTTATTTTAAGAGATGGAGTACCTTTACTCCATGTCTTACTACTTACATCATCCTTTATTTCCTTCAAAGCCAGCCTGGCAAAAAGTAAATCTATTTCGATGTTCTCATACTTCATTTTTATGACAGGTACAAATGCTTCCTCTACAGCCTGGAAAAGAAAAAAAATAAACATTAAAAATGGTGGTAGGCAGAACGTTAAATCTTAAAAAAAAACTTCAAGATAGCTTTTCCCTTGCTAATAATAGAAATGCAATTATTTCCTGACCATATCCTTACTTACAAAGGATCTATCAATGACAGAGGGAAAGTCGATAAAATACCTTGTGAGAAAAACTGTACATAAACCCACATCTCAGTCAATCAAAAATGTAGAAGCTTGCATAGTTTTTAGAACACAAATTATACAGAGAAACATTCCTAGATATTTCTGCACAATCACAGACACATGTGCTTTAATGAGAGACAACTAAATAGCTTTAGATTCAGCAATCCAGGAAAACATGCATACTCGCTCCATCGCGATCAAACTTATCTCTTAATGTTACAAGTTTAATATTCTGACATTATATATCTCACACTGTGAGTTACATAATTGTTACAAAGATTAGCTAAATTAACTCATTTGTGTTCATTCAGTTGAAGCACTTCAAAATATACCCTACATTAACACATTTGTGTAAGTCTTGTTTAGTAACTGTAAAAATGAAATAATAGTCTATAAAAATATCCACTTGCATAAGATGCTTGAATGTTTTACACAAATAAAACAAGCATTAGTTTCACATTCAACTAACAAAACTTCGAATTACATTTCATCAGAAAATACTTACTCTAAGCTCTGTTACTTCAGGTTGCTCTTTGAGTATATCATAAAAAGAAGAGAAGTAGTCCTGTCTCTCTATATGCCTGGGAGCCACACACAGGGCATCAATATCAGCCCCTCTGCCGGCCACTCCCAGTCTGTATGAACCGAATGTGCAGATCTTCCCTCCAACTGTGTCGGCAATCTGTGAAGGAACAGTCACCATGTTAATGAAAACCATGCTTTGAAATAAACTAATGTTAGATCAGCCAAAACTGCTGAAGATTCATCAGGAGTGACTTGTGTCAATTATAATATTAATGTATTAAAATGCTGAAGCACAGGTGGACATTTAGACATATTTAGCAGTAAAATGAAGACATACAAATTTCACTTTCTAAAATACAAGAATGGGGATAAAACAAAACATCTCCGTAGCCTATCATTAGCAAAAATCTCTACATGCATGTGCATTGGTGTGTGGAGGCATTAATTCAGACCTCTCAAGACAAAAAACCTAAGAGATAATGCAACAAAATATGCTCTAAATACAAGAATGTCATTCCTTAACAATGACATGACTTGTGCAACATGCTTTACAATTTAAGAACCGAGTGCCAGTAGTTTAACATCCAATCAAATAAATAAATCTATTTGCAATGGCCTGAAAATAATAGGGTAACAAAGTAAATGATGATATACTTTGGAAGACTACCAACTTCTTTCAAGTTTCAGTCTGACTTGTAATGGATTAAAAATAGTATCTCGTGTATTACAAAAATTTGCTGGCAAATACTTGTTATAAAATTGCTCGTACACATCACTTAATATAAAATGAGGTGTAGGAAGTTATGTTACATGCATTACAATTTATGTATGAATACACATTGAAATGGCACAATATTGAATTGTTTACACAGGCCTCTCATTCATACTGAGGATTGGAAGTAATTTAATTAGACATGCAATAGACAGTGATTCCTAAGATTCTATTCATAATAACCTCCACTTTATGGCGCAACACAATGGAGCTCCTTCCCATATTATAATCAGATAAATTATCTAGGGGTAGACCACATAGTGGTGCAAGATTACCACACTACTTTTGTTTGAAAATTTGGACTCGTCATATCTACAA
>VOMN01099871.1:0-29199 GCA_014899125.1 Orchestia grillus
TCAAGTAAGTGACCTTGTTAAGAATTACTACTGCACGTCACTTACTAATTACTACATGCATATATAACGCAATATATGTATACAACAATAGGCATAAAGGCATAAGTCAAGGTGATGGGGGCAGCTCGTCTCTGACGTAGTCACTGAGAAAATATATTTTTAGATTTCGCAGGTTTAGGAATCGAACGAATCATCTTTAGCTCTGGCGACGATGGCTGTTTCTCTACAGCTCATCGAAACAACACCACAGTTCAACTCACCCAAAACTTTCTTAAATTTCAACGAGAATTTACGCCCAGATCCAGTTCCCGTGAACGTTCTTCACCGAATTCCCGTTTTTGAATCGACTCTTTCACACCCACTAAGTTGCCGTTCAAATTTTCTCGTAGAGGCTTGAAAATATCGTCCATCTTTTGAAAAATCTTCTCCGTTGTCCGTTGTTTCCGACGTTCCATCATTTTCCGCACGACCTGACCAGTCGATGAGTCCCCGCCACTCCGTGCCCGCCGCCGCGGCAATTGGGAGTCCACGAACACCGTCAATTTTCGCACGTCTTCAAAAATAGACAAAATAGAAGAGCTCACACAGGCCATCACTAATCGCAGAGCCTCGACTTGTCATTCTACGAGCAGTGCACTGAGATTATTATAGTGCACTGAGATTATTATAGTGCATTGAGATTATTATAGTGCACTGAGATTATTATAGTGCTCTGAGATTATTATAGTGCACTGAGATTATTATAGTGCACTGGGATTATTATCACGTGTTTGTAGCAATGTTCTTCCTAGCTTAGCGGGCTGATCTTTTGCGGTCGTGCATACCGCCTTCACTACACTCAACATAGCTGTATCGAACTGTTTGTGCATTAAATTAGTGTTCTTTCTTTTTCTTTTTAGAATTTTGTACTGAAGATGAGTGATGTCCACGCTTGAAAGCTCTGGATTTTATTAAAAAAAATTGAAAAAAGAAAGTTTCTCATAGCCTTTTTAATTACTTTCATATTAAGGTTACCATAACTGCTTTTACATTTGTTGTGTGTTTGTATTAATATAAGTGCAGCCTTCTAACAATAAACATTCTTCAACTATTTTTAGTTTTTTCTATTGATGCGTTTTTGAGAGAAAATTTGTGAACAAAATGTGAAAAAATGAAAGTCTACCGAAAATTTTGGGCGAGGGAGGGTGAAATAGTTAGATGCAAATTTCAACGCCTCAAAAATGCTATGAAATTTGCAAAAATGCTAGCCTCAAAAATGCTATGTCTGCCACGTATGAACGTGGCAGACATAGCATTTTTAAATACAAGAGTTGTATATTACAGTCACAATTGGGAAACTTGTTTTAATGGGAACTCTTTCTAAGACGATCTGATATCTTTCATTTAAAATTCAACAATACAAACAAAATCTGTACCAAACCCTTAACATCCATCTTTGATTAGCTGATATTGACGTCACATTAAGAGAATATTGACTTAGATTTGCTTCTATTAATGTGTAAGATGTAACATCGCCAATCCGCCTTCAGCTTATTTTGAAAACAACAAGTTATAATTTACGCAGCAACTTACTTTGAAGATGAGTTACAATGAGATTAAAAAGGGTAAAGTTTTGTTCGAATGGCAAACAAGATATTGTTCCAATAATATATTCTTTTTTTCAAAGTATTTGTGAAAATAAGACGTTTGAGGATATTGAAGTAACATTGTGTCACATCGCGACGCCAATCCGATGTAAAAAGTCAATAAAACATCACAGATTTCTTATTTCTCGATACAAATTCCTCGGAATGAATTCTAAGACTTTGCAAACAAAGGAATTGCTTAAATAACTTAGCAGAGTTTTGAAGTTGTAAGCAAGCTTCAATAATGAACCGCTTTCTCCGTCCAAAGCCCAAAGGCTTGGTTAATAACAGAAGCAGAAAAATAGTCCTCAAAAACCCTCATAAACAACATTTCTACTAGCCTCAATACACATTAGTTCAAATGATCACCAATTCATCCCACGCCCAAATTCAGTAATTAGTTTTTACAATCACCGCTCACGAATCAGGTACCAACGCTGAATCATCACGAGAAAATATTAGCTTCTGTTTTTGAACGCTGCTTTCGGTTTTGTGCGAGGGGCACTTATTTCCGCAATTTCAATGCCTGCATCAATAACTTGAGTATTCAGTTCCCTTGAATGCATCTATACCTGTAAGAAACTACAGTGTTCTGGCGACGCAATCTCTATAACTGGAGGGTCGCACCTCTCCGTCTCATCCGCTCCTGCATCTGAAGTCTACCACTAACCTCATTCCCGGAATGCGCTCTCCAATTTACATAAAACTCTTTTCGGCGTTCGGTGATCTTTCTCCCACTCCTTGGAGGCCGAATGACTTCCATAAAGCGCAGCCACCTTCGCTGTACTCTAATATGGTCTTTCTTCACAACCAGCCAAATGGCTTCTCGAAATGAGCAAATCGGTTTCCCGAAAATGAATATAAATACTGTCTCGAAATTAACGAAATTCTTCGTTTCCAGTGAGGAAAATGCTCTCTCAAAATGAGCGAAATGCCTTTTCGAGAGGAGCAGTGTACTGTTGAAAGTAGACATCTCGAACAAATAGCGAACAGTTAACAGGTTCGCAAAAAGCGCCTGCATGCAATTTTTGAGCGAGGACCTCTGATCAGCTGTGACACTTAACACTCCAACACACTAAACTGTCGTTGCTTTCACTTGAAAATGACAGAGAGACGATGCCATAGTATCAATATATTTCCAATTTGCTTGCGTGATCACTTGAGTGCATGTTCTCAGCTCGCGAGAATGCATCAAGTGCTTTTAGACAAACACTGAAATAAGATGACTAGGTTTCATGTTGTAAGATGGATGCTTGCTTCACGAGAGTTAATATTTCCCTCTGATCTGCAGTCTGGCAAGTCAAACAAAATCACAAGCCTTATCGCCTGCTCCTGCTTCCCCATGAACCCCCTCCCTCGATACCCTCCCTCCCCCTCTGTTCTTCTGTTACATCGGCGTGAAACGAAGTCTTCAAAGCCGCGGCCATGGTTTGGCAGGACACCGGCCCTCGAATGGCTTTGTGGCTTAGTCTCAGGAGTGGTTTTGTGGCTTAGTCTCAGGAGTGGTCTTGTGGCTTAGTCTCAGGAGTGGTCTTGTGGCTTAGCCTCAGGAGTGGTCTTGTGGCTTAGCCTCAGGAGTGGTCTTGTGGCTTAGTCTTAGGAGTGGTCTTGTGGCTTAGCCTCAGGAGCGGTCTTTTGATTTACTTATCCGGTGCATAATATAATAGTTTCATTTAATTTTCGTCTGATGATGAAACTGGCTCACTCTATGATGTACTTTTTATCCTTTAAATCTGATAGAGCCATTAACTGATTAATACCAGCATGTATAATCATCAAATTTTATATCCGAGCGCACGCATTCTACGATTTTCTTTCTACAGAAGACTCCCAACTCACATCCGTACCCCCGACACACTCACCCTGCCCTTCAAGAGGAAGTGGTCGAACGGGAAATGAAAAGCGGACTTTTACTTCAATTGCAATCAACTTTAATCCTCTTCAGCGAGGGATTATATATACTTCGCCTCAAAATGTAATCCTCCCGCAGTAATTCGTTCATGAACAAGGATGCCTCACCGAAAATATGCAATTGAAAGATTCCTTAAGCCGGGATTAGAGAATCTCAGGAAATTCAAACTGTCCCGCTCTTGTTCCAGCTACCTCTACAATTTTATAGTTAAATGTTTGGCGTGTTACCCGTAGACTTTTGCGGCAGATATTTTTCTCTGCTGTCTAATTTGTGTGCATATGATTTATGTAGTGCCTGTTCCATCCATTTATTAGATTTTTAGTTTCATCTTCACATGGCATCGTAATTGTATGTCACCATGCACAATTTTCACTTTTTAGTTTAGACCCGCGAAGAAGAAAATATAGGAAATATAAGCAGGCATTGAATTTTCTTGAATTCAGGACCTCTCCTTGCGACAAATCCGCTCTTTAGTGTAATTTAATTAAAAGATCCTTTCACAAATATTACACTAATTTCAGCATATAGATTCTCGTTGCCTTTCTCTACCGTAGGAGACTTGTATTCCGTTTATGAAGAGGCTTTTTCGTAAGTCATTTGTTTTTTACGACTAAATATTAGTACAAAAAAGCAAGATTAGATGTTAAAATTCATATATTTTATGCTTGAGAGTGTATCAGGTAAATTGATAATAAAGTAGGGAAGCCTAGCACTCAAAGTATTAAATCAGATACTTCTCTAATTTAGAGAATCAGGAGTGTGGGATAATTGAAAATCTATTCAGAACACCGGAATACTTATGATCGAAATAGAGATCCTGGAAGAATGGGAGACCTTATATTCTTAAATTAATTCGACACAAGTTTACCCTATTACATTTCGAGTCGGTCGAGCATACAAAAAATTTTCAATTTCAGCACACTACTTTTATTTTTTCGCTATTATGGTATTCCGAACACCAGCTCAAAATATTGAAAATAAATTGCAAAGAAAGGACTGCACCGCTACACCCCTTAAACAAAATCCTATGGAGTATCACTTTCGCTGATGAAAATGAAGCCTCGAACCCTCCAAATTAAAGCCGTTTACTCTGTAAGAACCTAATGCGGCGATTATGCGAGAATCTTTCCCTAATGCACCAGAGAACTTCTCGTTGCTTCCATGCACTTTACAGTGAACATCACAGAACTCTGGGTCCGTTTTGCCAGTTTTCGTGATGATTCCCTTTAGAAACGTTACGTTATATTATGAACATAACTCTACACCATACACCACGACACGCTTGGTTCGCTTTGAAAGTTTTTTTTTAAATTCACTTTAAAAACATTTTTAACACTCATAACTAAGCAGCACGCACCACGGCAAACCTGGCCCATTTTTAGGCGTTTGATGATCGTTTTAGAAGCCTATTTAGCGCAGCAGAAATGGAGATTGTTTAGCGTGCGTTCGAATTAAAAATGAAATAACTTGTTAGGGCAAAATTTACCGTCCTTATAATCTCTGCTTTCGATGGGCTTGGGTAATTGCTAAAGGCTGGATTGAAGACTAAAATGCGAAATTATTATTTAATCGTTTTACTGCTCAGCAATTTTAAAACAAAATTGATGCAAAGCTAATGAAAGTTGACGTAAAAAATGATAAACAGTCGCCCAAAAATTAGATGAATAACCACAGGATAACTCTACGAGATTAAAAGAAACCTGTGGCGTTTTCAAACGGGCCCTTGAAATTAACGAAACAAATCCGTGCTCAGAATTCACAGAAAATTTGTGATAACTCTTTGCGGAACATGTGCTTACCCTACGCATTACTAACAAATTTGAAACATTTACGGCGCTTGGATTTACTTTCACCCTTTGTAAAATATTTTGCTTATATGTAAAGGAGGTCGTCGAGGCACCCCATGCAAGAGCTGGTGTTGTTCACAAGTGAATGCTAGGGGAAATGAAACGATTCTAATTATGAATGCATTCATTTCAGCACAGGGGGTCACGAAAAATTGCTAAAAATGTTTGCTATCATTTAAAAGCTTCTTGAATGTTTCAATTATCATAACGAACGAGCAACGTTAACGATCTCATTTGTTGTTTAGTTATTGGATACTTTATTCGACGTTGAATGAAAGCGTTATGAATAATCGCACTGTGGCAGCACTTTATTTTACACCCTGCCTTGCAGGTGCGTGTCTGTGTATATAAATTGCCTCCCTCACAATCCTCACCCCTGGTACACGCAGACAAAACAGCTTGCCGCATTCAAAGTCACTCAAAAACACTTGGCTCATCAGCCCGAGCTTTTTCCGGTGACTTAACCATTCTTCGCACAGCGATTCCGCCCTGAAGAAAATGATGAAAAGGAAAACTGATCTAAAAAACGTCATATTCTTCGTTCAAATCCGAACGCAGCACAAGAAAAGTGCAGTATGTTAGACTTGGCGCGCCGTGATGCAGAAGATCTCAAAAGATGCACTGCTGATGCAGGCAGGCGAGACTTCTGTCGTAAATCGTAGGGGCCTGTGCCGGCAGAGCTCCTTTATTTGCAGCCAAATATGATAGCGAAGGAAGGATGGCTCCTTTCCATGATTTAATGACCCAAATAAAAACGACCGTGAAATTCGCTGGTGCTTGACTTTGGCGAAATGACGCCACGGAAGAATTTGCTTACCGCTGTCACAGAAATTTGCAGCGCTCTCGGAACAGCTCAGGGCTTACGATGTGCGTTCTGGCTTGTGCACTCGCGTGACTAATGTTTCATTCACGTATGTATAATTATCTTGCCGGTACGTGCCTTGCCAAATTAGACAGTGCCTACTATGAATAAAATATACTAAGAGTTCGCTTTTTCTTCTGTGATAAATTATAGAAAATATTCAACATCATGATTGTTGGTTTGATAATGACGCTAAAAAAGGAGTAACTTTTTTATGGAGACTGTCAAACGTTTTGATAAAGCCTACTCTGAATAGCGCTGGTATAAAGACAAGCTATACTAAGCTAATGGGCAACTGCCGTGAACTCATCTCTTTAAAAAAAAGAAATTATCAATATTTCACCCTCGTTCCCGAACACTAATAAGAAAAAGAAAAAATAATATTTTACGAACATATTTAAACAGCGTTGATAGTACGCAGGAGCTCATTATTTGTGAAGTCTTTCAGTCGATATTTTTAAATATTTCATGCACGTAATGAATAGATAAAGATCATGCACACACATGTATACCACCATTAAAATCAAATGACTTTCTCCGCACGCGTCAAAAGGTGCAGTCACAGCAAGATGTGGGCTCTAATTTGAACGCATACATTCAGATGAATACTCGTACGTAGCAGATAAAAGATAGAATAACTGAGAACAATTTTTAGGCGCACAAAACCTCGTCGCATTCGTCATTTTTCTGCCATTCCGCGTAAATTTTTAACGCCGACGTCGATTGTTCAGGAGGAGCTCGTATATTTCAATGGAAAGGGGGTAGTTATTCAGAAAATTGAGAATGTGAATGTTTCGTCGTAAGAACGTATTTAAAGGTCCATCACCGTATGTGATTTCATGATCCGAACCCATCACCACGTTTAAATCTGTTAAGTCTAAACTTGGCCTAAGTTTAAATAAAGATTCTAGAAATCCCCAAACTATAGCATAGCTAAAATGTCGAAACTCGCCCCGTGGCCAGAGCTCTTTCAAAATTAACATGGTTTCAAAAACCTCACCAACTTCAATTACGTTACCAAATATCACTCCAGGATTCAATCTCATTCTTAATGAATTGTTAATCACGACCCAAATTTCATTCCGTAATTTTATGAATAGAAAAATCCCCAACATGAATTTAAGAACAAGTTTTCCTCGGCATCACACCGCAACTAAAGCTAAATTCCAGTGACAAATTAATTACAGTCGAGCCCAGGACGACCTCAGAGAGCCAGCCAGGACTGGAGACTTTGTCTGGGGTAATTGCTGGCCGGGGTAATTAGGAGGGTAACCCTGAGACCTTGAACGAGGTCGAGACCCCGTATCAGAGGGGGCTGCTTGTGTGGTTGTGGGTGTGTGTGATGTCTATTCCAGCGCATAAATTTGTATGTAAATATGAGGGGGGGGGGAGTAATGAATGTTAACTATTCCAACGCATAAATTTGTATGTAAATATGAAGGGGGGGAGGGGGACGGAGTAGTGAATGTTAATTGAGAAATGAAGCGACTGAGTTTGGGGAATTGAATGGCCAAGCGTGCTCAATGAACCAAACATGTACACAATTTGGAAACATGACTATGCTGTCCAGTTTATCTCACTTCACAGCATGGTTTTGTGTGATTATGAAATTATGAACATTTGGCTAAGCGTGTTCTCATTGACCCAGGATGGAACTGAGAGTAAATTTGCTTGGGTGATAGTTAAATACTTGAGCAATAGTTGCGTGCTAACGAGGTGACGTCAATTAAATAAGATTGCAGTGAAAGTTTCATCAGCGCTATAGCAATCAGCGCTTTAACATCAGCGATATAACAATCATGCACGTTAATCACGTCTGCCTCTGGTGCTAGCCAAGCAGCCTGATTACCCGAGCTCTAAATCAAATAAAAAAGGATTAAAAGTTAGTCTTATTGCATTAGAAGCAGCGCGAGACTGAGCAGCTCACGAGTGCGGAGCTGGAAGCGTCTCCCTCTTTGAATGCTGCTCAAGGCAGCCTCTGTCACCAGGCAAGTTTGATATGTTTTCTAGGCTTCATAATTCCTTTTGTTAAGTAGTATTAGAAGGGTTTTATCTTCTTCCACACAGAAGAAGGCTTTGAGTATCTATATAATTAACGAAGACTCCCAAGGGGCTTAGTGTTAAGAACTAATTGCAATAAAACATATATTGCCTAACGCCACTTGGGTTATATATCACAAAATAACACAACTATTATCTTAACGAAAGGAGTGCATCAAAAAGTTTTTGGAAGAAATAGAATCCATTTGGAAATCAGTTCTAATTCCTAAGAGACATTCCTACTAATTATAGGGTAAATGTTACGCACGAAATATGTGTGCTGGACATCATCTGGCCCGAGCTTCAAGAACAGCTAAGTTTATTTCATTTAAAGTTACTGTCCTGACGAGAAAAAAAGTATCGATGCTCTTTTCTCCTTCGTATTGCTTTCGAATTCAATGTCCTACACATTTTCAGTCAAAAAGTAATAAAATGATAATGTAGCCAGACTAAAACAATAAAGGTTGTTGCCTCTAGCGGTTTTGGAGCTAGAAGTGACGCGAGGGAGGAATTGGACCGAGGGCTCGCGGGAGAGGTTTTGAGTTTTTCTCTACACTCAAAGGAGAAAGTTAACCCTGTAAAGTTATATACGTATATCTGTATGTACGCCTTCAGTGATGGTATAGATACAGATATACAGTATAGATTTACATATATATGTATATCTACATATTTGTACGAAGCAATTTTACTCGTACTGTCCCTGAGCTCGACTTGTGAAATATAAATACGCTGAATTTACGAAAAATAAAAAGAATCGTTGACTTTGTCCAAAGGAAAGCTCGAAGAAATTTTAACTTGAACCGCCCGAATTCGTCTAATGTATATAATTTAAATCTTGGATAGGCATTCAAACCTTATAAAGATCCTGCGGCCTTGACCGACGGTCTAACTAACATTCTCAGCGGCATGTTTTTTAAAGATGCTTCAATTTCCGCACTTTGCACGATAATTAAGCGCATTTTAGTCGCCCTAATACTGAAAAGGTAAACATTTCGTTGAGCCATTCTTGATTCATGAGCGCCGCAACTCAACGCTAGAAATAACTTGGGCAATTTTTTCACTCCGAAAGCCAGAATAACGTGACGCTGTTCAGAAACATGCGACGCAATAGTCAAATTAGAAATAACTTTTCAAAAACGGGAAACATGAGGGTCTGAATAAGTAGCGTTTAGAGAATATGGAACGAAATACCCAGAATAACAAGAAGCGTTTTGAGAATATGGAACGAAATACCCAGAATAACAAGTAGCGTTCAGAGAATATGGAACGAAATACCCAGAATAACAAGAAGCGTTTGGAGAATATGGAACGAAATACCCAGAATAACAAGTAGCGTTTTGAGAATATGGAAAGAAATACCCAGAATAAAAAGAAGCGTTTTGAAAATATGAAACGAAATACTCAGAATAACAAGTAACGTTTTGAGAATATGGAACGAAATAGGTTGAATGTCAAGTAATCATTTGAAAATGTTGAACAGTTTCTTCAGCAATGGCCTTCCCAGACAGCAGCACACGCGCTGTATTTGTGACGCATCCAATCACAGAAGATGGATGACTGCAGGCGTAATTAGCCGACTTCCTGCAATTAGCGGAGCTCTGGAAATCATGAGGAACGGCACTCGCTTTCGATTTCAAGTCGACGATATCAGCGGCTGCTGGGAAGATGCTAGCTTTCGTAAATTTGAAGTCAGCATTGTGTGGTGGACGCTGCTTTCTGGAAGTCTACGCTAATAGCATATTAATGGGCTCCGCTGATCTGCATCAGTAACACTTAGAAGACGACCAGCTCTGTAATGTGTGTCCTGTAAGACTATTGCCTTCGTAATAGTTACTCCGCAGCACGGTCACCACATCGTCTACACCGCAGCACGGTCACCACATCGTCTACACCGCAGCACGGTCACCACATCGTCTACACCACAGCACGATCACCACATCGTCTACACCACAGCACGATCACCACATCGTCTACACCGCAGCGCAGTCACCACATTGTCTCCACGTGTTCGCTTCCGGGAAGTCACACCACCAAAGAACTCTAAACTTAATCGCAAGACCTCGATTCAAACGCCATTGGAAACCAAACCAATGTTCCCTGATTCGAAAACATAATAAATCAACGTCTTCTAAGGCCCAGGAATAGATCTTCCAGTTCTCTCGTTTCGGCCCCCCAATGCGTGCTGCATCAGCGCTGGACTTAAGAGCCTGACAAGGTGTGAGTGCTCTTCAGGCATTTCAAATAAATTTGTTAATACATTTCTACGGGAGTTGTGCACGTTTGATAGAACATGACGAATATTCATTTAGGTACGGACGCAATGAGAGGAAAAATTATTTTGTTTGCCTGTAAATGTTTTTCAGGATTCATTGCGATATTTTAGTTTTTATAGAAATTCGATGTATTTTCGTAAATATGGAGACAACTTTGATATAATATCATGGAAGAAATACTGATTGATATCACTTAGCTTTGATATCACTTAGCACTGATATAATTTAGTATTCACGTCTCTTAGCACTGACATCAATCATCTTTGATATCATTTACCATTGATACCATTTAGCTTTAATACCACTGAGCACTGATATCACTTAGCAATGACACCATCTAGCTTTAAAATCACCGAACTTAGCATCGATCTAACTTAACAGACGCCAGTTTCCTACACAACATTCCCCATACAAATCCACACGAACAGTACCTAGAGCGCTCTTAGTGCGACTCTGAGACGACCGTCTTTAGAGGTGCACGGAAGCGTACGACTTCATTTATGTTTAGTTTTCTGTTAATTGTAAATTTATCTGTAGAAGACTGGCGGGCTGAAGAGCTGGTAGTCCTGTTGAGACCCAACGGCAGAAGCGCATCGCTGGCTTTGACCGACACTCCTGTTCACGCTGTGGAAAGGTTCAGAAGAACTTGTCAAACGCTGTGTGTTCATATAAGATTTTGGTAGTTGCGCTGCTAATCTACCTACCTCTACAAACCTGTCAACCAGCCTACCAGCCTTCCAACGCGCGTGTTGTGCTATAAGGTGTACCGAATTGGTCTGTGACCTTTTTAATTAAAGTAAAATTAAGATAACTTAAAATATAACACGGCACAGTGCTGATACTGATACGAATGAAAACCCAGAACTTCCTTTTGCATAGGCTTCAGAGATGTGCGACTGCATTCATCAGAGTAATCCCGCACTCGTCACCACCACACAACTCAGTCAGTGAATTTCCTTCGCTCTCGCTAAATATCCCCCGTGTAATTCTTAATCCTCTCCATGTCGAATACAGTTCCCAACACGCCTCCCCATTCTTGGTTTCCAACGAGGTAATCTTTAAATGGAATATGTTCCCATTATTGCCATCTGCGCCGAGCGGACTATCGAAATAACACAAACCTAAATCGCCTCGATAGACTTGCGCTGCTGAGTGCGGATTGAAGATATACTGATTGCAGATATCCGCTGCGTTCTCCGGATAGTGAGTATCCAGATTACGGTTATCCGCTGCTGTCTCTGGATAGTGAGTATCCAGATTGCGGGTATCCGCTGCTGTCTCCGGATAGTGAGTATCCAGATCGCGAGTATCCGCTGCTGTCTCCGGATAGTGAGTTCAAACCCTGGACGTCTTCAAGAAGAAGCTGGATAACTTTCTACAAGCTATCCCTGATAGGCCTCCCTTGCCTCACTATCATCAGACGGCGGAGGGAAACGGTCTCATTCAACAGCTCGCGGATATGCGAAGGGACACCATGCACACAAAGCGGCGGCACTCCAGTGTGGCCAGGGCATAGAGGCCCAAACATTTTCAAGATATTCAAGATATTGAAGATTAAGGGTTTATAAAGGCCTAGCATCTGCGTCCCGTCAAAATGTCATTGTTATGTATGTGTGTTTTAACTGAATGGTGTTTCCTCGGTGAAACATAAAATGGCTGCAAATTTTTCGCCGTTTCCTCTAAGACGAACTATTCATAAGCAAACTCGCGAACTGGTATAGCATGTTTTATAAAAATCATTCGACTCCTTTAGATTGCCTTTATTTATTACGAAACGATATTCAGTATCGTATCCAGGGCGCAACCGCACGTCAGGGCAGCTTACACTAGCGTTCTCTTATACGCACAAGAAGGGGGGGGGACAAGAGAGGTAACATCTTTGAAATGTAATGAATTGCAGGTAGGACTGATGCACTAAAAACATTAGAATCTCCTCTTCCATTTTGCCGAACCTGATCTTTTTACTATTTGTAGTTTTACGGCAATAATTTTTCAAAAGGGAATTTTTTTAAACGGGGACCTAATTTATTGCCCACCCAGCGCAGCAAGATGCTGTTCAGGGGAATGGAGAGACCAACCAGACAGTTAACGAACTGTATTTGTATTATTATATACAATTTTGCATTTTTTTCAGTATAATTTTGGGTAATTCTAAGCTCTGTTTAGTAAGTGAATTCTACAAAGCTTGAAAATTTCAGGTTTGTAGAGTAAGTAAATTATGAATCACATGAAAAACAGCAGGTCTGCACAGCGAAGGACTTATGAAACACTGGAAAATTTCAAGTCTGTCCAACAAATGAATTAGGGAACACTAACAAATTACGTTACGAGCTGTCGAATGTGCCGTGCGTCTCTTGTAACTGAAGCCCTCAAATTATCAAGTCAAAAGAAACCTCGTAAGAAAATTTCGCCGGCAAGCGTCGCTCCCGCCTTCACTTGGTTGCCAGGCACTCGAATTCGCAATTACTTAATGGACCATCTGCGCTCGTTAGAAAATTGCGAGGCTCTGACTATTTAGGCAAAGCTCTGTTGTTCATGTTCAGAACGCCATCAACCTTAAAAATGATCACGATGTTTCGCTTGCAGAATCTCTTGTCACAGGACAAAATTCTGGAAAGAGCTGCAAAGATCAGGGGTCCGCTCTTGCCACTACCGGGAAAACGCTCGACTTTGTCGCTTATGTGAAATTCTTCTGCTAAATCCCAAGCATTCCTCAGTGCACCGCATCGTAAACAGCAGAACTTATCAAAAAATTCTGAGAGAGAACGCACGCGCTGCGCACGTTTCCGACTTCGGCTCCAGACAAATGTGCACGAACGATGACGTTCAGGAAAATTCGGTGCCACGGCTTACCTGGAAGCGTCACGACGCAAATCCACAAATCCAATGAGTAACTCAAACTCTGTATTGTATTTTCTTATTAAATGACTAAATTGAGAGGATGAGATGGCGGAAATTTTATACCGTGAAGTACAAACTTTGTGCTCGAAAGAAGTACTTTTCATTTATTTTCTGTTGATAATTAGTATTTGAGGTTTTCAATTGCATTTCCGATTGGAAAATGATGGAAGGTCATGCAAATGAGGTTCAAAGCTAGGCCCAAGCTTGCCAATTAAAAATTAAAGGAGTTGCACGGAAAGCATTAGGCAGTTTTCTGCAGCGATAGTTATTTTCTGATGCACTCTGGCAGTTTTGTGCCGATAATCTTTATAGGCGAGAAATTGGCAAGTGGCTTGCAAATCTCAGCAGTAATATTCTACAGCGGACATGACGACCGCGCCACTGCGCTGCTGCAACGCCGCTGTCCAGTGAACTCCTCGAAATTAACTGCGCCGATTTTTGTTGAGGTTTGTGCGGTACGAATCTGAAAGAACCGGTTTGCTCAATTTATAATGGCAAGAGATTTATTTAAAAACTCATGAGATCGTATAAGTCAATTGGGGAACACATAATTCAATTTTGAGCAAGCCTAACCGCCGACAGAGACTTAATTGGAATAAAATTGAAGGCGTTTACTTTTTTCAGTCATTTCATGGAATTGTGACGTATCAAGTACCTGAGAGTTGCAATCTTGACTCCAACTCAGTAATTTTGAGATATAATGATATAATCAGATGATATCCTTGCCATTGGGGAACTTCCTATGCAAGCACTTAGCAGTCATTTTTTCAAATTCGTGTCGTCAATGCAATCAATGGGAAACGCATATTTACATAAGAGCCAATAATATCCTATGAATGTATGCAAAATTGAGTACAGATAAAACTGCAGTTACTTATCAGACATGTGCATCACGTCATCGCGCTGTAATCCAGGAAACATCGCCAGTTTCACAGATTAGAAACAATAAGTTGGTCAACAATTTTTTTTCTCAATTTCTTGATCAATTCCTATCAAAACCACCTCGAAATCGAATTCAAATCGCAGCACCGCGTTGCAGAATTGAATAATTAGTATTGATTTACGTAGTGTCAGAAAATTTTACCGTTAATACGATTTAACAATAATTTTGTGAGAGAAGATGTTCAGAATATTTCTCTTCGACTATCCAGTTGTTTGAGAAGTCAACATGCTTCCAAGTGAACGTGAATACTTCAAGCATCAAAACTAATCGAGCAGTAGAACGATTAATTTTACATGAAACTTACCCTAAAAACACAAATCTCCGGCGTATACGAAACACAGAAGGTTTTATTAACGACGAAAGAAGCGCTGCCAAATATTCGAATCACACCCTCAAATTTAGAGCACGAAATCCCACTGCAATGCAGTGGGTGCACTGGATGGGATTAGAGATCCCATAAGTAGCCGTATTACAATCGTATTTTTCCAAGACAACTTGCGCTCTCACAACTGCAGGGCTGTCTGCGGTCGAACAAAGCATCGGAGAATCACTCGGCCTTCGGTGTGTGGCCGAGCGGCAGGGAACAAATACGGCCCGATGTTGACGCAATAGAAACGGGAAGCGGAAAATATTGGCCGATGATGACCCTTCAGGGGCCTTGTGGTGCGGGATGGAACAAGGCAGTGTTGTTTGGTGTGGAAAAGTCGCGAGAAGGATGTGAGTGAGTCAGAAAATGCTGTTTTCCAGGCACCTTCACCCAAACAGCAAGCTAGCGGCTGGAAAACATGAAAATGAGTAATAAAAATTTGTGAATGATGTGGAATGACTTACGGGTTGTAGAAGGGTTCCCTGTACCAGGCAGGAAAGTGAGTTATGCTAGATGACCTGAAGGAGGAACATTGCTTTGTTGTTAAATGTATTTTATGTCTGTGAAGGAAACCAACCCTTGGGCATGGAGACTTTCAGTCTGAGTACAGTTGGATGCGATCGCACACAGCATCACAAGTTAGAGAAAATCCTCAACGACATATGTCGCTCGTTCAAATTTCTAAGAACGAGTAAAATTAAGAAGGAAATTTTCCAATGAGCCAATAAATGTCATCTGATGAGAGGATTTGCGGAGAGTTCAACGAGCGCTGGAAATGCATCTAGTGAATTTTTGCGGGGCTCAATGAAGAGAAGTTAAATGAATCCTTGATTAAAAGATAAGTTACGTTCACATTATTGTCCGCAAATGTCCGATTGGTAGACGAGAGGTGATTGTAATTTTACACGCATATTCATACGTAACTCAGTAATTGTCCTCGAAGATTGCGAAGACTATTTGCCATTTTGCAGACCACGCCCTGATCGACGAACAATCGTTTTCGAAGAAATTACATTCTCTGATCTTAATTCAATATTTTTAAAATAACATTAGAAAACAAATTTTTCGTTATTAGCGGCTTCCAGTGATTCTAGCTGTTAAGTTTAGCGCACGGGCACTTTCATTTCTGCAACCCTCTCACCTTATGCACCGCATGTCCTTATTGCCGCAACTTGCTCACCTCGTCCACCTTATTTCCTAATTTTTGCACCCTGCTCACTTTATAACATGGCACTAATGCTCGATAAAATCAAGCGACAAAGCAATATTGCTCAGAGCTGTAACACAATTTTCTTGCTCCCCTCAGTACTATAACATCGACTTCCGATACTAATTTGTGGTTCACAGCTGGAGATAAGACTGTAATTACTAGAGCTATCGATGTCTCCCTATTTTTTATGTGATGCCAATTATGGCCCTCGTGAAACTCTGAAGGATACCTGCTCCGACCCTTGTTTGCTCAGCATTTCACGACCGTTTAGCTTCATCATCAGATCCCAAATAAAGCGTTGCTTGCTTTTTAATCAACTTACGATCACTGCGGGGTGTTTCTATATAAATGTTGATTTTTTGCATCAAGAGATTTGAAGTATGATTTTGCCGACGCAGTTGGGAATTGGTTCATGTGAAGAATATCCATCCGATGAACATGAATTTTGTTTAGTTTAAATTTATTTTTTTGGTGAATTATAGAAAAATGTTCGTTTCTTATTACAAAAATCAACTCAACTAGAATCAACAAACTTATTCCGACCCGTAACTAGAATAGCACCTTACATATGTATGTGCATACGCACAGCATTTGACTGCAGCTGACTGCAACAAAGAGTAATAATGACGCTTCCCATGGGTCGGACGAAGGCTTTCAAAGTCGTGCAGAAATTCAACAACGGTTCCCAACGTTTGCATGTAAATTTCAAGTTCACGCTACAAAAACACAAGCAGTATTAGGAGTAGAATTTTGAAAACTCATCAAGTCGTCGTACCTGCAGACGTAAAAAAGCTTCAAATGATGTTTTGTGCACGATTAAAGCGATTGAAGCGGGGCAACAATGCGGGACAATGTGGGAGGTTATTCAATGACAGACAAAGGCACGAGTTTTCTGCCACTCACAGATACGGCTGATTAGTCTGGCAGTTGCGCCTCTAATTCTTTTGTCGTTTAGATAAACTTCACAACTGTCCAACTATCATCTTTAACGATTGACGCAACGGATCATTTTATGTCTCATTTATACGCGATAGTTTCATCAACTATCGATGAAACATTGGATGAACAGACAGAAAAACTGAATAAATGAATGATAAGAGTTACACAGGCAAGGCAGCTCAATATTGTCACGCTTTTTTGAAGAGAATAGCCCTCAATTACTTCCTGTGAAGACTTAGCTGTCTTCATTCCACGCACGGCGAGCAAAACTAATCCCTCGGTAAATTCTGTAGTGTTTACGTGTGGTGGCAAAGTGCGCTAGTACGGAAATTCAACAGTTTTAGGTATGGAGTAATCCAAAATTTGTTAACGAGAATTATTGAGAACTATTCGCCCATTGGGCAGCAATGCAACTTGTAGCGATCCTCTAAAAAACCTCAAATTGCTCTCGAAACTCAATAATTGTTTCTCAGCGGCAATATAATTTGGAAAATCTACGAGTATTTATTAATGTAGGAGTATTTAATTTACGTTCCTAAATATTTATGAAACAATAATAAAGAAAAGGGAATATTAACGCACATCCAGATGCAGATTTTAATCAGTTTTCTAACTAAACTGACAAGCTTCTTCAATTGATTTTATTTGAAAAGAAAGCATTTCCTCCACTAAAATTCGAAAAAACATCAATTTTATCGAAAGGCAAAACATTAAAAGAGGAAGTGAACAAAATAACCCGAATCAAGTCTTTTTTTATATATATATACTAAATTAAGGAGCATTGGTATCTAACACATGCTAATTTGTTCGAATGCCGTCTCTTCCGTTCATTTTCTTTCGATTAAGATATCTTTTCCTACCGAGGAATTGACGTGACTGTAGCCCTCATTTTTTGTTGAAATTATTTACAAATCTATCATTTTACAGGTCATAAAAATATATATATTAAAACGTACAAGGGCACATATCTTTCAGCTAAATAGTGGATTAAATTAAGGAATCTTTGAGTAAAATTTATTATTCTTTAATGACGTTTATAATTTTTGATAAAATCAAATAAAGTTTGGCTAAATTGAATATTCATGAACAAAAAATGAACTTTGTAATTTTGAATGAACTTTGTAATTTTTTAATTAATCCAGTATGTTTTGCTGAATTTAGCAACTGTTGAATACAGTTAATGAATACAGTTAATAAATTTTTATTTGAAATAATACTTTAGACTGATGGCTGAAAATTGGTAGGTCAAAATTTAGCTAAAATAACAACTTACGAGTCATATTGACATCTTTTCTATCATTATTTTTCTGTTATAAAGTATATGGAGGACTGTAACAGTGAAGAGAAGCATTTGAAGAAAGAAGCTTATGATCAAACAAAACGCTAAATTACAGTGCATCCCACTTCAGAGTCCACCCTAAATTAAATGACTCCTGGCTGTACGCACACGAAGGCCATCAGAAGATTCGATCAGCTTTAGTGCCGCTGGAAATTCTCAGATTAATTGGTCTGGAAAACACGGACCCCAGCCCGCCATCGTGCGGCCAACCAACCGCATACGCAGTCGTACGGCTTCTAAACTAATGGTGCACAACGGAATGTTGTTCAGCGCCACAAGCTGAGACCAAGAACATTATCTTATTGGAATTTCATGTATGTTTACCAGGCAAGGATAAGAGCACCAAAGTGGATAGACTCGGCATTCTATTCAGCTTCATCTGAATTCAATGTACATTTGGTCAAACACACACGGCTGTGGGCCGCTCAGTACCTAGTAATTCAGTACCTGAGTGCAAGATACACACCTGGTGCATCATGTCACAGTAGTATGGCATCTGCATTAGCTGCCCTCGTGCTATAGGAAGGACCAAGCGCCGACTCGATCCTTGTTTCTTCAGGTAGGATTAGCACTGTAGCGTAGGAGACTGGAATCGCTGGTCTGACGGTCCATGAAAGATCCTAGCTCCAACTCGTCCACGTGTTTGGGACTTATTCTCTGACATTAACGAATTCGTCGCAAAAATACGAGTGAAAGTGAAGGCCGCAATTGCTGCTGTAGAGTGCGATGTGGGGGTGAGCTTAAGGTCAACATTCTTAGTGCTCCTATTGATAGTTTTTATTTTTTCACGATGGAGCTCTGACATTTCTTTTTTTTTCTTCTCACGAAGAAAGACAGTATTACGTTTTCATTTGTGACTTAATTTTTGATTAGCGGAGTAAGGCACTGTGTTTTCTCGATGAAGTTTGAGAGCAAAATAATACATACAGAGGTGAGTTTTTCCAATGCTTTCAAAAAAAGGTTCAAGTTAGTAATTTGCACTGCTTTTATGTACACTGTGCATTAACTGTGCATTCCTTTATTCATAACCAGTGCAGCGCGAGTGCAGTTCATTCTTTTCTCTTCAGCTCTTAACGTCGGCCACGGAGCTCCGAAAGATTTACCATCCGTACAGAAATGGTCTCAGACTCATATGCAAAAAAAATATGTTAGCGAGAAGAAAGAACCACTCAAAGACACGTGTTTTTCAATGAATATTCCAGTGAAATACAATGGCCGGAATTTTTTAAGCTTAACGGGAAGTGATAAAATTCGTTGATAATGGAAGGAGCTTAATGAAAAAATATATGCTCAAGTCTAAAAGCGCTCCAATTGCAATTAGCAAAACTTTTCCAAGAACTTAGACATTTTCCTAACTTTATTTTCGCAAACTTTGATTTAAGATTATTGCAGTTCATTTTCCCAAAAGTTGAGGGTTTTCTTAACCTTTTTAATTCTGTCCACACCTACTGTGCTATTCTACAACAATGCTCACTGTAATACTGTGCAGTAATACCCGTTGTACTATGGAACAGCAGCACTCGTTGTACTACTGTGCTGCAGCACCCACTGTACTATTGTACTACAAAACCCGAAGTACTGTTGTACTGCAGCACCTGGTAATACTAAATAAATAAGTTTTTATTCAGAACACAAATGTAGCAATTGAAAATACAATAGGAGTTTAATGAATGGCACGGTTATTAAATTTACATACATGTTGTTCGAGGAATACAGCTGTTATGAACACTCCTATCGTGCAGTTGATTGAATACATTTATCATAAAGACTGCATTAGTGCATTTGAATGAATACATTTAATGTAAACATTATAATTTTGCAAGAACAGGAATAAAAGAGCGATTGTGAGAGCTGGTGGAATATTTCATTTATGATTCTAAGATATTCCTGAAAATTGAACCGAAATGTGTGACATATATTTTTTGTTGCTTCTGCACTGTCTCTAGTTTGAAAATCTGGAAACAATTTATGAGATTCTGAAAAAAAGACGGATGCCTTAAGTTTCTCGATCAAATATTAGTAAAGACCTCGGTATTATGTTCGGTGCGATAGTTCCGTGAGGGCAAAAACTCCCGTTTGATATTGATTTTACGCTCTCTAATAGTGCTGATACTTAAATTCACGCTTGAACAGGATTCCCATCAAAGTTAGCATTCGATGCCCATATTTTGGTGTTTCCCGACACCGTCTTCAGACATTGAATGATCGTGTGAAAAATATCTAAGATGGAGGAAGCTGGTGGTAAATATTATCTCAATGTTGATATTCTCGGCGCTTTTGCGTAGGTATTGTCCATGCAAAAATTTACAATAACAAAATGATGGCAAAATTTCTGCCTTTAATGTTTTTTTTACCGAGTTGAAATTTTTCCGTCGCGTTGAGTTGCTTCCTGAGAGCAGGAGAGGCACCGGCTTATTCATTCGACAACAACGCCCAAAATTAGACTTCGCACGCTCATTTTTTCATTTTGGAAGTGTGCGTCAAACGACTGAGTTGCATGCTTGCCTTTTTTGAAAGTTATATGTTCCTAAATTGATAGTTTTAAGTATTAAATAGCAAATAAAAACTTTAAAATTAGAAAAAAAAATATTTAAGCTATGAGGCATCTGATTTAATCAGTTTAAATTAATTTTTTAGCAAACAATCTCTGAACTTACTTAAATGTGTATAAATTTATTATTTTCGGAACTTTTTTCAGTCTGCAATGAATGTTATTCTTAGATACAGGCTGAAAATTTGTTGCAAAACAAGATCAATGAGTATTTTTCAATGGTCTTGTTTAGTTATAACACTTTTTATTGCTCTTCTTTCTTGGAAACCTACAGCTCGCTACTCCGCCCCGCCACACTGCACACCGCCCCAGTAGCACCACGCTCGCCCCAGAACGCCTTCCCTCTTCCCTAACTCTGACTCGATTCCAGTTGTTTGCAGCCCGTTTGGCCGGTTGGCCGACGACGAATCGGCGGTTTGGGTTATTCATAAGCGGCCACCGGACGCCCTTCTTTGAAGTCGGGACAAAGCTCGGACCTGTCAAAATATAAAATAAAGAGAAATTGATTTACAGTGGACTAGACCTCTCTACGCCCGGCGTGGTGTTTGCATTGCTGACCGAGATGCAGAAACCTTTGTGTTTGTGGGAGTTCCGACAGAGCGGCTTTTGGCTTGCGTTCACGGCGGAGGTGGAATTTCATGCTGAGGATAAAAGTTCAACTTCAAATTACCAGCCCATAAATACTTCAATAGTTCAGGCAGCAGTACAAAAATCAAGTTTTGACGTTAAGGAAGTACTATATCTATGCTGATTTCAAGGGGAAGGTGAAAATTTGATACCTCGTGTTACACGCACGTTCGATGTCCGTATTAAAGAAAATACAAAAATGTAAAAACATATTTTGCGCGAGCATATTTTGAAAATATACTTTTCTTTCAGAAGATATTATCTGATGGATAAAGAACGCTTTCAAAGTATCGTAGCAGTGCAGCGTAGAAGATCATTTTAGGTTACGTGTATGAAATGTAGTAAATAATTTCTTGCTAAAACAAATACGCTTTTTTCCGAAGATCTACTGTGAAAAAAATGCCTCTTTTTGACCCGAAATTCTAGATTCACATTCAAAAATGCCTCTCTGACATCCTTTTATACCTTCTTGAGGCATTTCTCAAAACTACCGCTAAGAACGCATACCCTCAGTACGAGCAGGTGCACGGGCATGAAACACATCGAACCAAAACGCGCTCCTGCAAAACTCATAGGAAGCGAAAAGAGCAAAACTCCTCGTGAAAAAAGTCATATCCAAACTTCCTATCGTTCTTCCAGTTTTTCCAGCCAATCGTTTCCCTTGGAAGAAACGTCCGCAGTGCTTGAGTTCTGTCTCGTTCCCTAGTGACAGTTTTGGGGCACACATTCTGGAGCTGTGCCACCCCGTCTCGGGAGAAAGAAACTGTCTGCTTTTGCTTATCATAACTTGGAGGGGGAAGTTGTCCTGAAGTTGCCCCCTATTACGCGCGTTGGGGGGCAGAAGTCCCCACCTCCTCTGCCCCGGGGGCTGCTTAGCGAGAGCTTCCGGTCGGTGCTTTCCTGCAGTAACCATTTCATTTGAACGGTCGAGAACGGCTTTGTGTGTGGCTGTGTGGCTGTGTGCTTCTCAAGCTCAGTCTGTGTATTGCTGTGTGGCTGTGTGCTTCTCAAGCTCACTCTGTGTATTGCTGTGTGGCTGTGTGCTTCTCAAGCTCACTCTGTGTATTGTTGTGTGGCTGTGTGCTTCTCAATCTCACTCTGTGTATTGTTGTGTGGCTGTGTGCTTTTCAAGCTCACTCTGTGTATTGTGTGACTGTGTGCTTTTCAAGCTCCCTCTGCGAATGGCTGTGTGGTCTTGCGCTTCTCAGGAGAGAGTTCGATGGTTCCCTGGACGTCTGCAAGACGAAGCTGGATAACTTTCTACAAACTATCCCCGATAGGCCTTCCTTGCCTCACTATCATCAAACGGCAGAAGGGAACGACGTCATTCAAAAGTACGCGGATCTGCGAAGGCACACCATGCCACAAAGCGGCGGCCCCCAGTGTGGCCTCGGCGTGACGGCCGAAACATCTACGAGTAAATCCAAGCATGCAAGTAATTCTCAAGCGCACACTGTGTATGGCTGTGTGGTTGTGTGCTCCTCAATATTTATTTGTGCTTAGCTGTGTGCCTCTCAACGTCGCTTTGTGTGCATAGGTGCCCTTGTGTGTTTTCCACTATAGATTTGTATACGCCTGTGTGTCTCTCACACTCGCTGTGTGTACATCTGGCCTACAAAGTCGGGGAAAACTGCAAGGCGTGTCGACATCTACCAGAGCGCTCTCAACTTTTCGCTGGGAAAATTATCTAATTTCGCCACGTAAAGTAATTCGAGAACCTTCGTCAGATCGCCATCAGCTGATGCGCAGAGGTCTTTCCCCTAACTTAACTGATATGGCTAACAGCGGAAGTGTTCATAAATGTCCACCGTCATGCTAAGTTATCGTAGGGAAGTGAATTCAGGTAATGAGTTATAGCATGTACAGATGAGGCGAATTTCAAACATTGATTACAGCGTTATGATTGCTACTGTAAGATTAAGGCTAAATACTTGGCCTTGGCCTAGCCATGTTAACTATTTCAAGAGAGTATTCAAGTTCTTTTAGCTTTTCGTTGTATATTTTGAAAAACATTAATTGTTGTTGGCTGCTTCTTCAAACTAGTTAAATTCTTTGAATGCATTCATAGGCTACCAAAAAGGCAACGCAAAAGCATGAATAATTGACTTCACTCAAACAGCTTCAAGTTTTTCTCAAGGCATCCCTTTTTTGCCCACTGAGCAAGCCCAGAAATCAGGATTGCTCCCTGCACAGCCAGCAAGCTGGCGCATCTAGGCTGGAGTTAGCCAATAACCATTTAATTAGTGCCTTTCGTCGGCTTGCTAGGCAACAATGAGGAGGCAGCCTTCGAGAATGCCGTCGCTGCCTTGTAGAGATCCTGTATCGAGGGAGCCTTTATTACGGTCTTGCAGACCTGGATCATATGAGATTCGTTTCCTGAGCTGCTCCTTAATGAACTCCTGCTTGGATCCAATAGCCTTATTAACAATCAAACAAGGCATTGCGGCTAAACTTTGACGTCTAGTTGACTCGTGATCGCCCCGCCATGAGAATTTCACTTCGCCTCCATTTCTAAGACGCTAAGGTGTCCACAAGATTCTAAGTTGGATGCTAACAATGAAGTTGAATGTTAATGGAGCCCCACGTCAAAGTGTCGAGCTACTATGTGGAGCTCATTAGTGCCATAATAGCAACAAAATGTTTCAACATCAAGATCACTTTGGGTTCCTTAGAATTGACTTCGTTTTCTTCGTGGGTTCACAATTTTGAATAAAACGTTCTCATATGATTCTCAGAAGCTTCAAGTTTGAATATCCGTAAAGTGTTGATATCGAAACGTCAAGGTTTTTCTGTGGGCAACATATTTTAAAAGTTGATGTAACGTGTGTTAAAAATTGGAAAACGTTCTAATTTTTTTTCGTATTCGATACTCAATTGACGAAAGAATGTCTTTCGTTAAAGGGGCGCTTCAAGGTTAGTTCACGATTTATTTTGAAATAGTTTTAATTTGAATGCAGAGATAAAACGAGCAATTTATTTCATTATCGTACGACCGAAATACTGTTCAATTCTTTCTTATTTTGTGTGCTGCACTTACTCGATTTCCATGCATTATCACTGCTATGATAGGTAGTCACTTAAAATTATAAGTGTTTCACGTTACAAGTAAATGTTTCTCTTTAATTTCATCGAAAGATAAGATAGGGAAGAATAGGCATTGTGTTACAACGGTGCGATTATTGATCTTGTCCTAAAATATTTCCAGTCCAAATCCTTCATCATAGTTAGGAATAATCACCCTATTCCAACTCATAACCGAGTTTCAACAAACTATACACTCGCATGTCATTGGTGTTCGTAAACAAGTTCCAAAAAAGTGCTATATTCCACGAATTTAAATTGCACAAGAGCGATGAAATCCGCGCGTCGGTGTGTCAGGGCGAAACTAAGGAAGGTGAAAAATGAGTTTACGCGTAAACAGCCTGTCCAAGATTACTGGGCTGCCGCGCACCAATCGACCGAGTCTATTGAACTCTCAACAAGTAGCAGATATTTTCACCGGACCTCCACCCAATGGAGGTACGAGCTGCACGATGTCACTTCGTCTTTGCCACCTCATGTCATTACACCGCCGCACCATCAGCTGGGGGTTACAGGGTGGGAGCAGCCGTAACTAATTTCCAAGTCCCTCCCTCAGGCCTGTTTGAAGCCTATTGATGTCATTAATCATATCTGAATGCAGCGATGTGTCTGAGTGGTCGTTGAAAGCAGTATTTTACCCCACTATTATCTATGATACACCTAGTGGATGAAAGAAGCACTCTCTGAACTAAGGTTCGCTTTGTACTATTTTATTTCTTTAATGTGGGTTTTTACATCCCCCTCCCATGAGCAGTGCAGTCATATTTCGTGGAACTTCATAAAGAAGAGTGCTAACTAATAAAATTCACCCTTACTTGTGACTGGAAGCACAGCAACAAATGTTATAGCTAATCAGTCATTCGGAACAAAAAGAGGGCGGGGATTTTTTCAACACCACGATGATGCATTAAACGCAACCTATGTATGATCAGTTCATTGGGAACGTAGTCCCTCTCAAACACGATTTCAATTTCTCAGACACAGTGTCCACCTCAGGCTTATGCTGCGGAGCATGCGGTGGTTCAACGTCATGAGACACAAAGTTAAATAGAACGTCAAAACAACGTAAAACAGTTTTGTGCGTCCTCAAATAGACGTGAGGTTACGATGGTGATCTTCAGAGCTTATCTTTTTTCAAGAGTAGCATTCGTTGGGTATTATATTCAATCAAATCGAATGTTGTATTCGATGAGTATCAAGTTTCATAGAGTCAAAAGTTGTTCAAAATTTGGACCATCTAAAATACACGATCATAGGAGTTCGCTTATACCAAGTTAAACGTGTTTAATCAAACAACCCACTCCTTAAAGTTCAATATTCAACTGTAAGAGTAGATAGAATACTATTTAAAACCGAGTTTTGGCTGACAGTTTTAGCTGAAATATTGAAGCATTTATGGGTTGGAAATTTGAAGTTGAACTTTTATCCGCAGCATGAAATTTCACCTCCGCCGTGAACGCGAGCCAAAAGCCGCTCTGTCGGAACTCCCACAAACACAAAGGTTTCTGCATCTCGGTCAGCAATGCAAACACCACGCCGGGCGTAGAGAGGTCTAGTCCACTGTAAATCATTCCCTCTTTATTTTATATTTTGACAGGTCCGAGCTTTGTCCCGACTTCAAAGAAGGGCGTCCGGTGGCCGCCTATGAATAACCAAAACCGCCGATTCGTCGTCGGCCAACCGGCCAAACGGGCTGCGAACAACTGGAATCGAGTCAGAGTTAGGGAAGAGGGAAGGCGTTCTCGGGCGAGCGTGGTGCTGCTGGGGTGGTGTGCAGTGTGGCGGGGCGGAGTAGCGAGCTGAAGTATTTAGTGAATAGACTCGAGCTCTCACTCTTAAATGAAATTAAGTTAAGGGGGAAGATTGTTTGCAACCCGTGAGGTCTTTTTTGAACGTTGACTAAGAGCAAAAATTGAAACTTAAGAGATATTCGAATGGATGATTTTGTAAGGGATGTAGTGTTTGCAAATGTCAAGTATAATATCTCATAAAATGAATCACAGTAACAAAATTATGTAAGTTTGGTTAACGAAATACTCAAATTTAATGTGATATTTTCTACACATAATATAAAAAAAACTATACTATTGGAGATAATTTAAAGTCCTTGACACACCTTCGCTTAGTCCAAGTATACATAAAACACATATTGCAGAAAATTGAATTGAATTTTAGACGTAGATTCAAGCCTGAAACGTTATCAAAGGGCTTGATCATTTTCATTTTAAAATACAGAAGTAGAAAAGTTACGACATCTTGATCTCAAAAGACTCTTTTCGATCCGTAGATATTATTTTAGTTGATTTTTATTTAATTTTATTTTGAATAATCCTGACTCAATGACCATGCAAAAAAGTAACTGTAGTAGCACGTGTACGGTATTTATCAAACGCTAATTGAGATCGTGAAGGATATACATACAACATACGGCGTCAAGAGTACGCCCTAAGGCAACCCACAAACTTGCTGCGATCGTGCCGCTTGCTAATTTTTTATTCGAGTAAATTTCATCCCAAGTCACTTTTTGATAATATCCTGTTTGACTAATACAGTTTTCGAGAGATTTTCTTCGGGTGAATTAACTTCAACGCTCATTGTCAAATTTTTACAATTCATTATCGTGAAATTCGTAACGTCTCGTTTCAAGTTTTTGAAAAAGGGGCTGAAAAGTTGGTCATATCATGTGTGAGATGCATCTAAGAGCGGAGTGTCATCAGGTGCAGTGTATCATCAGGTGCACTGCATCATCAGGTACAGCGTATTATTACATGCAACGCATCATCAGGTACAGTGTATCATCAGGCGCTGTGTATCATCAGGTGCAGTGTATCATCAGGCGCTGTGTATCATCAGGTGCAGTCTATCATCAGGTGTAGTGTATCATCAGGTGCTGTGTATTACCAGGTGCAGTGTATGTATCATCAGGTGCAATGTATCATCAGATACAGTAAGCCACCGGTTGTGCCTGGATCAGTCACCTTTGACTCTGTAACCGTCACCAACATCATCTTCACCTGGGCATGGCAGGAATCCAAGCCTCTAGTGATCATACGTATGTGCACGTCAATAATATTTCGTACGGAGATTTTCCTAAAAATTTTCTGTGGCCATTTTCCCCTAATCTTCAAGTTCACGTAAAGATTTTTCACATAAACCACATTTTCACACGCATACGAATGCACATTTTTCGGTATGGATTTTCACATTTAAGTTGGTCGGCTACGTGCCCTCCGTGTAATGCTTTCAAATATCTTATTCAATTTTCTCACTGTCGAAAGAAGATAATTCAGCTCCGAGCTGTGGAGACGTTTGCTTCATTTTGCGTCTTTTTTACTACCTGGAAGCAAATGCGTCTGATCAGTAACCTCCTGAGATCATCGAATATCGCAACTCACTGCCAATGGAACTCGATATTCCAGCTTCTTTTCGGAATTCCCCCGAGGCGTCGGTGTCCCTCCTCTGTTTGCATGATGAGCGAATCTAAACAAAGGCACTGCATCTGAAAGCAATGCTCAAATACGGTGAAAATACTGTCAAATTCGGATCGTAATACAAGTATATTTGTTTTCTGAAGATTTAGAGTAAATAGAATCTTTTTCTCACGGTGCAGAATTTTCATGATGTATTAGTAAAAATGCATGAATAATCCGTTACCATAAATGGACACTAAAGAAGCGCGCTGAACTCAATTTTATTTCGACTTACTCATTTTTCATAGTCCACACACAGTTCAATTTCCAGAGAACCTCCATTGATAAAGGCACGTTGATTGAAAAATAAAACTTTTTCATCGATGGAGGCTCTCATCAATTGTAAGTCTTGTGCCCCGTATATTGATTGACTGGTGAGATCAATGCTTCGCTGGAGCCTCAGCTGCTGCCACGAGAGAGCGTCAATTTAAACGAGGGTTCAATTATAGTTCAATTAGAAGACGCGCTCTGCCAAAAACGGAGGCACGAATGATGTTAACTTCTTAAGATGCCATCTTATTTCCGGCATTTCTGGCAGGAAATATTATTATTTACAGTATCACTGATACGGACTGCCTTCCCTGACAGTCTCGCTGATTAGTTAGAAATACGGAACCGGGAATTTTTACCTATCTAAATCCTTAAGGACGTAACAAAGAGACGGACGGACCAAGCAAGCAACATTGGACTATGATTACATAACTAGTATGTATGCCCGTTAAAATTAATGGGTTTTAATGAAAACATGAATTGAATAACTTATTTTGATGAACACTTGTTGAAAGTTATAAAATGACATGACTAATGTACAATATCTAATTCACAAATTCATAATTTTTTCAAATTTGTGCTATTATACTTGTTCGACCGGGAATAAATGGTATCCGTGCTATCAATTGACTTAATATGAAAAGCAGCGGTTGTTTCAATATTGTTTATTATGTATTAACTGGAAAGTTTATTTTGCTCTATGTTATTCCTTCAGAAGCGGACACCAAACATGTATATAATTATACAGGGTGTCTAAAAAATTAACCTAATTTCAAATAACTAGAACTCAAAAAATATTGGACTTACAAAAATTTAGAAAGTTGCACATCATTCATCACAAATTCCACATCTATGAAGGGAAATTTTGAGAAAATAGATTTGAGCATATTTTTCAGGATTATTTTTAGAAACTAACACCGAAAACCTGTTTGCGCAAAC
>VOMN01099881.1:0-32799 GCA_014899125.1 Orchestia grillus
CTCAATAATAAATTCAACGAAATATTCATCAAATGAAGAAGCACACAACAATTTAACCATATCATTACATGTTGCGCCAAGAAAAGAAAGCGAGATATAAATTTTACATTTGTCCATAGTACATAGTTTTATTCTTTTCGGAAAACGCATTGTTTAGAAAGCTTTTGACCATATTGTCAAAGAGAAAACTAGGATAGCCATTGCATAAAAAGAATGAACGTAAAAAGTCTACCTCCAATGAAAACGCTTGATAAGGTGAGAATTTAAATGCTCTATAGAAAAGTGTACGAATAGAGTTAAGTTTGTAAATGAGAGGACAAAGACTAAAAAAGCTACATCCTAAACCAGTAGAAGTGGGTTTACGGTAGATCTTAGAATGAAGTTTTGCTCCAAAGCGGTTAATTTTTAGGTCCGAAAACGATGTCCGTCACAGCCGTTACAGAAACCTTTTTCTCTTTTAACCGGCAAGGCGACAACTGTACAAGTGAATAAATGGATTATCGACTGGAAATCGACTCGCTCTCCCTTAGGCTAATATTTTCTTGTGCAATATGGAACAAAAGTACCCTGATGAATGCCCAAATAGTTTCAATCCAGTGTTTTACAAACGATACGTGGACGATACGTTCGTGATTTTTAAAGATCAGTCTCATGCCGGTATGTTTTTAAATCGTATCAATAGTTACCATAACAGCATAAACTTCACAATGGAATGCGAACAGGATAACAAGATATCATTTTTTGACCTAAACATTAACCGTTCCGGAGCGTAACTTCATTCCACATTTTTTACAGTCCATACTAAATGGTCGTTTCTTCTCTTCGCTCTCTTCAAATTACATTTCAGGTGGGTAGGGAGCTTTAAACGAACTCTTGAATAATATTCATAGTCTGAGACCACTATACGCGACTTCGTAAGTGTAGAAACGAAGCAGAAAAACAACACAGCGACGAAATATGAACTCGCAATTACGTCAACCTTGTTTTTGATGAATCGATATGTAGTTCCGCCGCTTTAATGGGTACATTGACCAAGATGTTGTCGGTGCCGCTCGTTAGAGGAGGAAATGGCACAGGTAGTGACGCACAGTACATCACAAGTAGGGTGAACTGGTCCGAATTTATTGCTTAATCGTTCACTCATTTCCTTTTCTGTTATCAGTCGTCAGATAAGAATTTGTTGGGCTTCAGGAAACACTATAGCGAGACGAACCAGATATCTTTGGTTAACATTTATTAGTCATGCGTAATTTGTGAGTCACTAAGCAGGTCTTCCACTACATAAAGGAAGAACGAGTGTGGTTCTGGTTAAAATAAATGACTGTTTCATTTTTCGTTTCCCCTACTTTGTATATCGGCCTATGCAGGTTGCTTTGTACATCTACATCCACGCAGGCGGCATAGGACTGGCAATAGGGTGTGATTAGTTATGTTTGTCTATCCTATGCTATGGGAGCTGGCGATCCCAGGGTGCATTGCTAGATAACCTCAGCTATAAATAGGCCTTCGAGACTTCTATTATTCGTGCTACCTTTGCTTCTTTCAATTTTCATACTTTCTTTGCTATTTCTTCTTTGTCTTTTCTTCCTATTCTTTCTTAACCTGCTGTTTTATGTGCAAGGAATCCGGTGTGGGAACACGACTGTGCATAGAACAACGTTTTCTTCAGTTCATACTAAATGGCCCCTCTTTCTCTTTGCTGTCTCTGTATCACATTTCATGAGGACAGGAAGCTTCAAACTAACCAATTATCTAATCTAATTCTAGCTGTGCATAAGCCCCAAGCATCCAAAATATGCCAAGTTGATGCACTGAGGCTTCGAGAATTACTGGTTCATTGAAGGAAAACACGTGTATCGTTAAAATACGTAATAGTACTGGTGTCACTTTTACAGAATGACATTAATACGGTGATTTTAACTAATTTCGATGAAATATTTGGATTAAATATTTTGAATAAATACTTAAAATAAATATTATGAATAAGTATTATGAATAAATACTTAGATGAAATGGCTATCGCAAAGCAAACATTCGAATCTGCTCGTTTCTGAGAGAGACAGAGAGAGAGAGAGAGCATAATCCGGTTACCTGTCATCGCTTCGGTTGCGTTTGTGATACATACATATGGATAGGTCTATTTTATCAAGTGTATTTTCTATTTCGTCGGTTGATAGTGTGCGACGTGAAATGAACGCGTATGTGAGTTTTATTATATATTTTGCTTCATTTTGTATTGTTTAAACGTTGGGAATAGACTCGTGCATCTTGTTCATTTGTGTGTGTAAAGCGAGAATGGTTATGATGTAGCAGAAGTTGGACATATAAGTAATTATACTGTTCAGATGAGCCTTTCTTTGGATAAGGCTTACAGAATTCTCCTGAATTCATGAATCTTAACGCGTGTTCGTTTATACACTCCTGTTTAACCTTTCAACACCCAAATTAGTTTGTGATATGACCACTGCTTTATTGCTTGCTGCGAAAAAGAAACTGCAGTCTTATGTAAGCTTACAAAATAACAACAGCGAATTTTCTATTATGAAGTAGCAGCATCCGTATCTGCACTTGCAATGAGGCTGCAGCCTGCTTTGCTTTGTTCGATCTTGTAATATTTTTTACTTCTCGAATTCTACTTCATTTCGGGACATCTAGGAAGTAAACTCGATTGTGCGATAATACAATTCCCTCCCATTGTAATTCACGTGATTACTGCGTTGTTGATACTCTCAAAGATATCCTAGTGGGTTAAATTTACCGTTTTTGCAGATTGATTCGTATGCTTTTCGTACGAAATTATAGTCTTTGCATTACTTAACGTCTTGCATTAAAACATAGAATTAATTTTGGCTACTCAACTTCAAATTAGTCACTCAATAAAACTATATATATTTCTTGAAGCTAATGGGGGCACTTTTTCTTCATTTCATGTTATGCAAGTATTATTTTACCTATCTACCGCGATATCGATGCATAGTATTGGAGATTTTGTTTTGCAGATTCAAAAGCTAAATTTTCCGATCCGAATGTAGATTAGGACTTGATTGCAACATAACGGACCCTGCAGATTTCCTTTCTCATGTCGCTCTCGCATGTAAAGGCCTGTGGACGCCACTACTTGCGTCGTGCGCTGATGTGTACATTTGTTTTATATTTCTCACTTTGGCCTTTTGGTCTTTAATCAATGCTTCCACTGCCTCTTTTTACTGGCTTTAGCGGGCTATGTCAACAGAGGTTCTGAATTTTTTCCCTTGTGGTCTAGCTTGAGCTTAATATTAACTTGCCTTCCTGCAATGAGTTCCTTAATTGGGCGTGATTTGTCAGTTAATACTAAGTGAAATAATTTCCGCAATGTTGGGTGTATTTTTTGAACGACCTCTTGCACCATGGAGTGTCATCCGCTCTGCCCGTTTCATATCTGTACTTTTACCTTCCGTCAGGAATTGGGTGTCGGATTGCTATGTATTTTTTGGAGCTGGGGTTGTCCCGTGTGCGAAAGCGTTCCTCACTTCCTTTGTCTGAGGATGCATCGTGCGACTGGGCTTATTAATTCATCTCTGTCCATTAGCTGTACTTCATAACGCACATTTTACAAAGACTCTGGTAAAATTCTTCTGGTTATGTACACTAAAAAAATCCCATTAAATTACTCCAACATTCGTATCATAGCAAAAAAATTGCTTTCATATGAAAGGCGCGCGTGGTCCCGAAAGGAACGCATGTGCTCAATTCAGATATTTTGCTTACGTTGGCGGCGCTTATGATGGTTAATTTGGCTTTTCCTCACTCTCGATCGTCTTGCATAGTCATTGTATGCACACCAAACTAGGTGGGTAGTTGCGATCGCCTGCATTCGCTTCTTAATCCTTCCTGCTCAAATCACAGATAATGAGTGCTCGCCACAGTTGCTGGCGCAGCACATGTAGTGTGTGGCAGTTAACGTTCGCACGCTCTGATGGGTCGTCGAGTAATAGTAAAATATCTTATTCAATATCAAAATGACGTCATGCGTGCTTTATTATTCGCTATAATCGTTATTAATACATTATGCGATTGTAATGAGCTCTCAAATGAACTATTAAACTGGCGTGGCGGGTTTTACGACGTCCTGTATTGTCCTCTGGCACCGTGAACCCATTATGGGGGCGCTGCAAGGCCGCCGACGCGGAAGTGCCCCACTCGCGCTCAGCGTTCCCGCGACGGCGATTTAGCGAACAGCATCTGATCACCGTTACTTCGTCGTGCTTGGCGTTGAATTAGTGTTTTTGTCCTTATGGAGTCCTGTCGGCTAAACAAGGACTCGTGTGCTTTTCTTTAAACCATACCGATTGCTCGAGAAAATCCCCATCTCTGGATGTTGCTTTTCTGAGCAATGCTAATGACGACGAAGTGCGAAGTTGAGAAAAAAAGCTAAGCCATTTTGTGGTCCATCGCATTGATTATATCGCTAGAAAATATGTGTTGTATTGAAATATGAATGCAAATCACGCATTCCACAATAGTAATCAGTACTCAATAAGAATTGTAATTGGAAAATTTATAGCGTTAATCTGAGATGGACATTTGAGCTTTGTGTGGTCATGAATAAGTATGTTATTGGTTTAAATTTGCTTATTATACATGTTTTATTCAATAAATATTGTCATGTAAAAAGAATTGTAGGGTCTAGGTAAATTCTTCCATACCAACTTTCATTTTTTATGTTAGTGTACTTCCCCTACAACTTTAAGATGGTAAAACTCACCATCAAACATCTTCGTGGAACTTGTGATATCTTGAGAATGTGATCGCGAGATTGATAGTTTCCCACCACCAGAGCTCCTTTGGAAACATTGATCTACTTCGAACAACATCCACTAGCTACAGTAGCGACTTCCTACTTGGTCATGAAATATTATATCGGAGGCTTTGGAATTACCTCACGAAGACCGCTGGGTTATAGTACTGATCAATTGAACGTCGTTAATTAACGTGCAGCACTACGCCTGCCATAGCTCTAACATGGAAAAACCTAATCAATCGTTTGTTAATATCACTACATTTTTATACGCTCCAAACTCAGCTGGTGTCTCGTACTGCTGCTGTCAGTTATCAGCTGCTAAAGAATTTTATTATTTCCTTCGCGTTCACAACGTCAGCTGGAGCCGCTCTTGGCGGCTATGTTGTTCTCGAGCCTATGTGAGTTAAGAGATAGTTCTGGTTTGTAGCCTTGTGAACTGTCTTAAAAACTTGCTCGATTGCTTTGTTCGCCGTACGTCACAACGCTGGCTGTGACGCGAGGCAGAACTAGACGTGTTGATCTCGCGTACTTGGTACTATTTCGAACGCTCACTCGATTGTGAACCTAACTAATACTTGAGTGGTAGTCGTGTGACGTCATCGAACTCTAGTGTTGTTCCTGCAAGGTTCAGCCAACTTGAAATTTCGCTTTGCAAAATAAGAATAAGGTCCACCACTTCATCCATTTTCAATCGTATTCACTAGTATTTGCGTGGTAAATTCGAAGTTTTCATGTACCCAACAATTCCGTTAATAATGTATCGTGTCGTTATTCCTTGCGCGGGTGTGAGATTTGAATGAACATGTATTTTTTGTGGAAAGTTCAGCATAGCGAGTTTCAATTCCGTATATTCGTTCGGATAATTTTGCCTACCTTCTCCATGATCAGTGAAATAACGTCGCATGTGCGTTTCAAGCTTCGCTAATATTCTTAATTTTCGTTAGTTTCTGTAGGTTTTGTCCGAGACAACCGAAAGAGAAATGATACTTGTGTATAAGTAACTCGAAGTGGGATACATGCCTCAGCGTTTTGTTTCGAGAAGCAAGATAAAAATTTTGAGAAAATTTCCAATTCAAAAGTTTCGGATCACTCCTACAATATGGCTGTACAGCTGTCATTTAAAATTATTAACGAAATAGCGAACAATTATAAAAACAATTGCTTTGCTCGTTCATTTATGAGCTACTTTTAAATTTCGATATTTATTAGGGAACTTTACTAATCAATATCGGTCTTTGCTGTGAATTCTACAACTTGAAAATTACGCGCGGTACGGAAAGATGGTCAACGGAATATGTTTAGTATAAATTGAGCTGATATGTAGACTAATTAATTTCATACCCCATGCAGTGATCGCCAAAAACTGGCCTTCATTCTTCTGTGTGATTTGAATAAAGTTTCTTCACTGGTGTAAAATTCATTCAACTGCCTACAAAGAAACAACCCGAGCATTCCCAGTACCTTAGAGCTCATGTAGCGAAGTTACGCGGTTCGGGGGAATGAAGTTGTCTAATGAACTTACAATTCTGATGAGCCATCAAGGTTTTTACGCATTGCTACTGAAATCTTTGATGGAATTTGAACGTTCTCGTGGGGCATTGTTAGGTTACTTCTAAATAGTTCTTTGAGACTTCTATATTCGTGCCCACTTTGCTTCTCTGAATTTTCACACTTTCTTTGCGTTTTGTTGTTTGTGCTTTCTTCCGCTTCAATCTTAAATGCTTGTTGTTATGCGTAAAAGATCCTGTGTTGGAACACACCTTGTACATAAATTCCCTATCTTCTAGAGTCAATACTAAATAAACCTAAGCTCCTTCTTTTCGCTCTTTGAGTGAGATCTCACGAGTATAGGGAGCTTGAAATTAGCTAACGATGTAATGGAATTCGAAACCGCCAGCCTCGTTGCGAGTCGTGCTGCTAAGTTCGCCAGCGGACGCTCGTTTCAATGGCATCGACGTTCTTGAACTTCTCTTGCTCCACCGCCCGCACTCTCCCAAAGGCCACGGAAGCGAGACTTTGTTCCGCGTTCAGCGTGTCGACTTGTTGTCCTTCATGGTGTTTATGCAATCGCTCAG
Source organism: Orchestia grillus (assembly GCA_014899125.1). Taxonomy (NCBI): domain Eukaryota; kingdom Metazoa; phylum Arthropoda; class Malacostraca; order Amphipoda; family Talitridae; genus Orchestia; species Orchestia grillus. Next base: position 6,856 of record VOMN01099881.1, read on the forward strand.
TCGAGCCACCCAAATTTCGTGTGAAACGCGACTTTTTTTGTCTCCCTTATCCTCGCCCATTTGCGTCTTGAGAAGAGGGAGGAGGTTTTGGTGTCTTGAGTTCCTTAGCATCGTTCAACATTCTTGGATGAATTGTTTGAAACGAGCTTGTCAAGATTACATGTTTTGTTATTATCTCACGAGGTCCGAGGCACGAAAAGCCGTTTGATCGTTTTATGCCTTGGCTGAGTAAACTTTCGTGCTTGTCCTCAATACTTTCACTCGTCTGCCAATTGGAACCACCAGCATCCTACGTTACTGCTCACCGAGCCTGGCAGAAAAGTTGCCTTTTTGTACATTATTTGATAGTGATAACGAGAATTAAATTATTAGCAAATGCATAGTAAAATAGTTTTGATCAATATTCGAATGGTCATAAGTGTTCGTCTGAATGCAAACTTGAAATGAATTTGTAGAAATAACTTTACCGCACGGTTTCGAAAGCTCCAAATAAGACATCTTTTCCAGTTTTACAGCGATTTTATTTTTCGTTCCGTACATTTTTTCGATATCAAGAAGCACCATACACTTTTGTCGTATAAAGTAGCCTAATTCGGAAAAATGTAGCAAGTTAGATTTTATTTCATACTTTTTATCTTGGCGAGTCATTCAAAGCGACGCAAATTCTGCTCTTTAACAATGGTGTTTTGAATGTACGTTGTGCCATTTTCCGCTCAATAAACAGCTAATTACTTACAAGGGCGCTCTCTCAATTGTTACCACACTAAACGAGATCGCTCAATTATCTCGGGTTACTGCACCACGCAACAACACACCGCCAGATGCAATTTACTGCTTCGTTTCATCCGTGATGGCTGCGACGGTGACAGGCCTGCTGCACGCTATGCCGCAGCACCGTACGGCCTTGTCGCTGTGGAGCCCATCCGAAGCCTGAGTGCCGTTTTCGAATGAGATTTACGACTTCTGTGAATTGAATTGTGCTTATCTTCGCAGCTCCTTAGGTTCTAAGGTTCATATTACTTTCAAATTTATAATTGTTTTTGAAGTATCTACGGACATTCAGCCATATGAATGAACCATCGTGAACTTGAGACTGAGAAGAAAACCAGTTGATTGATCACTCGCAGGAGTGCCTGTTTGAAACTAAATGGTTCTCTCCAAGGCAATAGCTATAGAAATGTAATGTGCTCCAATTTCTACTGAGTAAACATATTTTTCTATACTTGAAACTGCTTATGGCGAGTGTAGTACAATATGACTCTTAACTAATGAGAGACCTACCTCCTCACAAAATTCATGCTTGTATTTCGCACCCGTTGAAGCATTATGATTATTACTGCTATACTGTGAATTAATGTTATGCTGCACCAGTTCAACACTGTCGCTGCAATTCTCCATGCAGGAAAATTTTCATGTCAACAAATATCTCAGTTGTGAATGTAAAAATGGAGGATTTTGTTTTCATTTGGTTATCCTATTAATTTTCCTACTAATCTAAACTAGCTTCTTCGAGAAATGAACACAAATTTCACGAAAACTTGAAAATTTATTTGCATATATTAGTGTTACGGTTACGTTAGCGAAGATGATCGCGTGTACCATTTATGGCACACGTCGGAGTAAAAGAAAGTGTTTAAGTCAGTTAACTTTTTGAATGAACATTCACTAAAGCCTGCACGCCATATCTTTTTTTTTACCTACGCAATATTTAAACTTCTCCTTGGATTTCTAATGAAAATAACGGTTTTCAGCGTATCTCACCATCTTGCCGATCAGCGTTCCGCAGGCCCCTTTGTTACCAGGGAACGTGAATGGGCTTAGTTTTGTAGCTGTGTGCGCTTTATATTTTTTGTTTTGTCTTGTTGCGTAGACCGGCCTATACTCTAGTATAGGTCTGATATTCTGTTGGTGTGTGCAGTGCTGCAGTGAGCTAATGTTATTTTTTAGACTTACTGGTGCCCCCATACTCCGAGCGGCTGGGTTTGGTAGATTTCATAAACGAATTGTGTAATTAATATCTGATCCTATATAATGGCTGTTTCATTAGTCAATTTTTAGTATTTGCACTGTATGTAACTTTACCTACTCGGTTTATTTACGACGCGGTGTTAAAAGGATGAAACGGTGTCAACGTACGTTTCGAACACTGGCTTCTTTCTTTTCCCTGATAAGTTTGAGTTGGTCGTGGGCTAGGAAAGGTCTAATTTTCCAACATTGAAATCTAGTTCTATTTAATGCCTGCCTTACTTTCCATCCTAGAGTCCTTGTTTGTTTAGCTCATGATAAGTTCCTGTCCGAAACGTATTTTTAATGACTAAATGTTCTACCTATGAAATAAGCCATTTTTGGGGCAATTACTAAAAACGTTGTTTAGTTATGTTGCTTAAATTTTTACTATCATTTTGTTTGGGTAAATTTTGATTCATACGTATCAACTTGAAATTTCATTGTTAGCATCATCACCGTAGATTCGGACTCGCATCGACTTTCGCTTTAAAAAGTTACGCAGTCTAACCTCTGTGTCGCGGGTGCGCGATCGCTGTCAATCTTTGCGTCACGCTCGATGATGCCATGTGTGTGCGGGAGTGTCGCTTTTTTCCCACGCCTCCGCTTTCCGTACGGCATCCTGCGTATTTATGTGTGCCTGTATGTAATATGTGTGTGTGTGGCGTATGAACGTATGGTTGTGTATGTATGTATGTGAGCGTTCGTTGAACGCAATCTTCCGTGTGATTGTCGACATAAATCAACTACCGTAATCGGTATACCGATCGTATTTCATAATATTAGGTAATTTGAATGCTAGTGTTTTCGATAAACGTTCATCCATCGCCATGATATTTGTAGCAGGCATCCTCAAATTAGAGTTCGTACGTGAGGATTCGCTGATCGTGATTTAAAAATTTTGTGTTCGTTCCTAACTTTTAGTGAAGTGGAAATTTCAAAGAAGAACCCAGTACTGATTCGTTGTACTCATGTTCGTGATCTCTTAACAGGCATAAATGCTGAAAAATTGGGTGTAACTAAACTTCTTTAGTTCATGTCAAGCTTATGAATTTAGTAACTCTTGAAAAAGAGCGGTCAATAACCTCACCAAGTCATCGACGTGTCGCTTCAAATTTCAAAGAATGTAATTGAAATAGTTCACGATTATGATGCTAGTAATGGGTTACGTGGTGATTTTAGACCATTATATCTGGGGCAGTATTCAGAAGGTTGAGCTTGCTCAATCAAATTACATTAAATACAGAATGGAAGATGGATTATTTCTCTACCGTGCTCCTTGAACTTGAAGGAGATTACTGAGGTTCAGTGCTCTACTCGTAAAGTTGGTGATGCTACGTAGTTGTGATATTTTACTTAGGATACTTCACTGCGACACCTCATGCTGCTCTCTCAAGAGGCCTGGGGTTAGGTTTGTTGATCGTACGCTATGGGTCCCCTGAGGGGCAGTGTTAGGTAACCTGAGCCATACACAGGCCTTCAGGCCTTATTTCGTGTCTACTTTGCTTATTTTAATCTTTATACCTTTTTTGTTTCTTCTTTGTATTTTCTTCCTCTTCATTCTTAACCTGCCGTTTCTTTTCGTAGGTTATCCTGTATGGGAACGCTCCTTGTGCATGAATTCGTCTCCTAGTCCATACTAAATGGTCCATTCTCTTCGCTCTTTTTGGATCACATTTCATGTTGCCTGGGAGCTTTAAACTAGCTAATATTCCAATCTAATCTTAGTAGTGCTGGCAATGATCATTTACAATGTTATTATTTTGGTTGTGATATTGCCTGAGGCTCGGTTATGGGGATAATTTTTTTATTGTAACAAATGTATCTCCCATACAAATTTGACTTCTAAGCGACACACCTTGAATGCTATTGTCGATGTTAGATTTGTTAGGTTCGTAGCTTTCCGTTGAAATAGTCTTCTGCGTATATAAACATTGAACAAATTAAGAGCGATTTTGGAGCGAAGCATAAAAATCAGTGAGTCGTATGGTTATCTTATCAGCATCCGTTGCGAGAAGACTGGCCGTGCTATGAGGCTATGTCTGTGGAAGTTTTCAACTATTATCCATGTATCAAGAAACCCGCTTCAACTTACAGAAGTTGGATCGATTTAAACTATAATCCAGCGACATTGCGTACGCCTGGATGCGACTCGATGTAAATCCCTTAACTGGTTGACACAGCATCAGCCGCTATGCGCCACGTGGTTGAAACGGTTCTACGAATCTCTCTCCATTGTTGAGTTCCAACTTACTGTATTCAATGACGAGCGTAATGCGTATTTTGGATAGCGTTTTCCGCACTACTGGTGTGCAGCTTCCCACAGGCTCTGTGTTGTGTTCTTTTACTTAATTAGTGCTGCATTCGATAACTGCCATATTGACGTACTACTTTGCACTTGATATTAGTTCGAATGTTCATTACTTCAATAAGTAATGAGCAATGTATTACTATAACACTCGAACTTGCAAAAGTAAAGTTGCGTAAGCAATCTTTGTTTAGCATCGCTTACTGAATGAGCTTTCGGCGTCAGGACGAAGTTTAATGCTTCCGTTTTCTCGTTAAAGGTTCCACTGTGTGATTGCATAGCGCCTGAGATCCCGTGGCTGCAGCATGTGTAACTCGGTAGAATTTGGCCCCACTTTCGCTTTGATAAACTCACCTTCGCGCGTTTTCCCCCTGTACACCCAGCCTAAGATCTGGCGACAGTGACCTTGTCACGTTTTTTTGCTAGCTCGCTGATGTTCACGATCTTTTCCCGTGAATGACACTCGGTCTCACCTATGCAGTCGCACGTCGTCCCGATTGCGGAGTCTCGCTGTGCTATACGTACGGGAACGCAAACACAGCGGGGCCGCCGGAACCGGTACATCCATCAGTGATAATCGTGCTACTTACACCGCGTGAGGACCGTCATTAAACGAGTGTTTCATAGCATGCAACCGTTCTTTTACGTCAGCTTTCCATGGGGACTTTCTCTGGTTTGCTTAGTCGGGACACCCGAGTTATGAAGCGCTGTTCACCGACGGCATTCTTTATAGTTTTTTTATCGTGATTTTTTCTCGTCACGGTACGTTTGCAGCGAGATAACGAGTATTTGTGTGCCTAATGAGGGGGTGGAGGTCCCTACGACCGTACGTGAGCTGCGTGAGTGACGTCTGTAGTGCTGCGGCACTGCAGCTATGTTTGTTCTCGTACCTGATAGGCTATCGCTGCTGTGGCGATATGCTGCTCGACCTGCAGGCTATGAACTGAACTTGTCCGTTGCTCGTGCTCGCTCATTTCTTCTTAAAGGGATGGAGTCCCAAAATTAAATGTAGGTATTTCAGCACTGTTGTTGTTTTCTTCGAATGCGTGTTTATAATGTATTCTAAGTTTTCGATCGTCAATTTGTCCATGCAAGTTGTGTTCGCACACTTGTGGAAACAATGCTTGTGTTTATGAAATTAGTGTGTAGTTGTGCTGTTGGAAATTAGAGTATTATAAAAGAAGTCACTCATTTTTAAAGTGTAAACATTTCATTTTTTCATCCGTTTTCAAGCTGGAAATTGCTGAAAAAATTCGTTTGTTAAATGAGATTTCTTGAACCAGCTAAAGTGCACTGTTTTCCATTACTCTAATACGTAGATCTAGACGCGATAAAGTTGATAATTTGATTAGCATGGGACTGCTTGTCATAGCTGAGACGCAATCTAACAACAGCGTTATGGCTTAAACTGCATTAGTATATCGGCCGATCTGACCTCACTAATTGGCGGTGCGCATTAGTGCTGCTTGTACTAGCCGCGTCAGTAGGAATATCCTCTACATGTTATGGACACGCGAAGTTTATATGCAGCCGTTCAATATCGCAAATGCAACCGGCCGCGTCTTCAACTCAAAGCTTCGTATTTAGTTTGAAGAGCTAGATCGTCATCACGTACGCTCGAAAGTATAACTTTTTATTGGTTTGTTCTGTGATGCTTCTACCTGCAGATAATTATTTCTTTGAAATAATAAATGAAAATAATAAATACAACCGTTCAAACTACAACTCGTAATGATTGACAATTGCGTAAGCTAATGCGTTGCCGTTGATTCAGGTCGTTTCGTAATTTTTCACTGATGAATAATTCTACGTATGTAAATTTTGCATGTTATTTCTTCATGAATTTGACCGCTTAGCTAAAACTTTGCGACACACAGCAGACACGTATACAAGCGTTCACATGCTCGAATCTTACCTCAGAAATGACGTCGAGTTAAGCATTCAATCCAGCGTAAGTGTGGCGCTATAATCTGGAATCAGGATGCAGGATGAATCGAAATCTTGTTGCTGGCTTGTCAATTGTTATTGCTTAATCAATTCTCCGAACTCGAATGTATTCTTAGTATTACCGCAATCGATCCTGTTCTGATTTGGTTCGTGTAAAGAAGGGATAATTGCGAGTAGCTATCATTTTTTCTTTTTGTGTTACACTATGTGTGTGTGTGTGTGTGTTAACTTTCTGAACCTCGCGACGTGAGTGCTTGATTCAGTTTTGCGAATTATTTTAAGCTAGCTTCTATCGATATTATCCTCTTCGGCGTTCTTCGTCTTGTGTACTTTATTCACGCGACTTGTGCGAAAAGGCGTTTAGTCTTATGGCACTTGGCTAAATTCGATAATATGTACTTTGGTACTTGAACGTAGTATTATTGACTCGTGCAGTTCAAATGAATTGCTGAAAGCTTCCGAGAACTATTTTCAAAATCTAGAAATATGCTAAAACTATCCTTCATTTTTACCCATTCAATAACTCTGTAAAGTGGCATCACCTGAAGAATCACCACTTCGAAAGATGGATAGGTTGAGCTAGTGCTTTCCTTATATTTGTAATTGTTTATAACTGGCGCATGGTGTACACAAACGTTCCTTAATGTTTTTAGTTTGCATGAAGATTTTCATGTTTACAGGCTGATTTTGGTGTCATTTTTATTTTGAGTTTACTCGTTCTTAGTTGAAATTAAAATTTTCATTAATCGGTATTCAGAAAATAAGTTAATTTGGTGTATGAAGTCAGCAGAGTGAGTATAGTGATGTGAACGGAATGATCATATTGATATGTAAGACACTTTAGGTGGCTGATGGATTTAATTTTGAAGTAAAATTTACTTTCCAAAATCTTCAGTGTCCCGTCAGATGGCATAGGATAGGCAATAGGGTTAGGTTATTCGGTTTGTCTATCATGTGCTATGGGGCCTTTCGACCCCATTAGAGCATTGTTATGTTACCACAGCTGTAGATGAGCCTTCGGGACTTCTGCTTTTCATGCCGACTTTACTTAAATTTTTACATTTCTTAGCTACCCTTCTTTTATCTCCTCATTCTTAAATTGCTGTTTCTAGGAGCAGAGAATCCTGTGTAGGAATACACCTTGTGCATTGATTCCCCGTTCTCTTCAGTCCATACTTAATGGTCCCTTCTCTTCGCTTGCTTTGAATCACATTCCATGTAGCTAGGCAGCTTAAATTGATAATAATGATAATCTAATATTAATGAAAATTGATTTTAAATGTCAACACAGTGATTCTAGGGTGGGTTTGCTGGTTAAGATCGGGTCATTCGGCCAATTGCGAGTTCCTAGAGCAAGTTGAATGTATTCTGTGTGGAGGAACAAAGCAGCGAAATTGCACTTGATAGAAAAATCTCTCCTAATTTTTTCTTCCCTTTTACCACCATCTTATGGTGGTGGTCTTATTGATTGTGTTTACATGAGCGGCGGGGAACTATTTTGAGCATTCCTGTCACAAAATGGGTGACTGTTGTCCATAGATGTAGTTCCAGTGTTACATTCAGAGGCCTTAATTTTCTTCGCGCTATTCTCATCTCGGTGATGGGTGGGCATTAATGCGAACGTCCCTTCGCGTAGAATTTCGTAATTTGTCCCATAGGATTTCAGTGGCTTCGAAATCCGCTCCCACTCCGTTAATGCATGCCCAGTCTAACGTTCTAGTTCGGTTAATGGAGGATTTTGTCAATAGCCGCATATTTTACGGTGTTAGGCGGTAATAGGCTGTATTTTATATTAGTGTTAACCTAAGTAAGTATCTTGCAACACATCGCTTGTGAAACTGCTATCAGGTATTCGACCGTGGTAGAAAGTGTTAAGGGCTTTCTCTGTTCAGTTTCGCAAATTTCAATACTTAAGTGATCGTACACACGAAATATATGAAGCAATAAACTTCCTCGAAGAAGATTAGTTTGAAGTTCGACTTGGTGCTAGTTTCTGGTGGAGAACTTTAATGGTGAGACCGTGCGTTTGGTCTTTATCTTATCGCGCGGATAAGCAAGCACACCAACTGTGGGCTGGTGTACTCTGTTATGCACGTCCTAGCACCAATTGTCGACCGAAAATTGACTCCTTACACCATTATTTATCACTAATTACACTTGATGTATGCGTGTGATAATTTTTATGCACACACAAGATAGTATTTTGTATGCATATGCTTTTATGCTCACAGAAGATAGTGTATTGTATACACATGATAGGTTTTATGCGAACCCACGATAGCATTCATGTATCCAAGAAAATAATGTACAAGTGTACCAAAGTAATTTTGATGTGTAGGTACGATGCCAAATTAACTTTATGCTTTGTCTAAAAATACCTCCGATTTGCAGGTCCCTGCGGCCAATCCCGGAGAGTGGCGAGGGGTCCCGCAGCAGATTCAAATGGTACAGCGCGTACGCCTGGGGCTGCCCCCTCATCGTGGGGCTCGTCACCATCGGCATGCAGCAGATCGACGCCAACAAACATCCTGAACTCATCCTGCCCGGCTTTGGTGTCAAAAAATGCTGGTTTGCTGGTGAGCTTTTCTTTTTCATCCTTCGAATCCTTGTGTTTTGGTCTAGTTATTGTTCCGCTCGGTCACGTTAACGGTATTACGTCATCAGAAAGTAACTAATTTAGAACAGTTTGTGGGCTACGACTTTTTCTTCAAAACACGAGTTGAGAATTGGTAACACTATTACCTCTCGGGGGAATGTGCTGTACGAGATTCTGATTCGGCGCTTCATATAGTTCCTACCTCCCATCAAGCGAGAACTATATTATTCCTTAACCTGCCCTTGTTAACATACTTGAACTTGAAAGTTTTGCAGAGATAACTCGTGCTACTCTTTGAAGCATGAGCAGCACAGCATGCGAACCCGTTAATGATTTAGCTGTGCGAGCGAGTCTAACCTTTTCTTCTTTTCCCATATTTCGCTTTCGAGAGATTAATGATGCATGGATTTCTTTCCCACGAGTGTCTTCATTCTGTTGTAGAGTTTTAATTTATAATTTCCTGCCAGATTATGATTTCGCCTCTGCTACCCGCCGTAACGAGCTGTGCTAACTGACACTAAAGCCCTATACCCGTAATGTGATGGCGCTAGGATCAAGTCTGCTCAAATTAACTACTTTCCGATTCCTCTAGTAGAAACTGTATTCAATCCTAAACCTTAAAGTTTCCACACCAGTAAATTTAACTATGATTTTTTGCTACCACCTCAATTTATACTTCCAGTATTCAGAGTTGCTATTTCTGACTTCATTGCTTTACGAGTGCCCCGAGAGCTGCGATAGTCGTCACTCTTTGGCTTGTTCATTTTCCGGGCTTCAGCCTTGCAGACCTTCACGTATTTGCTGCGCGAAGAAAGTGCATGCGAGGAAGTGTCCAAGAAAAACAAACGTCCGAGGAAAGTGGAATGCAAGCAGGTTTTATGACCCATTGTTTTGTTCATTTGTGTGCGACATGAACGTGAGCAGCGGATGTTCTTTGAAATGTCACCCTGTCTCTGTCAAATGTCTATAATTTTTCCACTTCCTGATCACAACGTATACTCAGATATCAACCCTGCGAGTCCTGGTTGTATAGTTTCCAAATTTGTTTACAATTTGGTAGCTTTATCATGCCAAGTAAAAACTAAACTGAGACTGAAGGGTAACTGTAGAACTTCATGGGTTGAGAAGTCTAATCATGATGATTTTGTTTTTGCAAATTCTCCTTAACGACCGTTATCATTTATTGTTGGAAACATTTTCATCTTGGTAACATAATTATCATCTGCTGTTGCAAAACCATACTAGAGCATCGGTATGTGCCCGCGAAGAATGCGCGAAACTATCCTTTTCTTTAACTATTCTTTCAAGGCGTTGCCGAGCCTCGTCATAGTAGCGCTGGCATGTGAAAGGTATGCTGTCTTTCTTAGGTATTTTTGAAATTTATTATACATATTACCTAGTCATTTTTATTGTTTATTGTAATATCGTTCCAGAGGAACGCTACTGTAGGGGACTGACTATTCTTTAATGCATCTTGGTGACTTAGCAAGTTTCTTGCATGTGTGAGATTCTTCAGCATCGCATGTCCTGAAAATGCCCGTCACTGTTAATGTACTCTATTGACCTGGCGCTCCTTGGTGCTATTCCTGTTGTTTACTATTTTTGAATTTCGCATGTTTCATAAATCTTTTTTAGTTTTTTTCCCTCGTGGGGGAGGTTTACATTCTTTGTAACCGACCTCCTGCTCGAGTACCTTCGGCACCACCTGGAATTATTGCGTTCTCCAATTGTTCATCTCGTTGATATACTTCCTCCCACTGTTAGGCCACTTGTCAAGTAAACATAGAATTTTTCCCTTCCCAATGAGCTCGAATTGAGAATTAAAGTTGCTGAACAGAAAAGGATGCGAAAATGTTACCAAAAAGGTTATGCTGATGGTAGGTGCATTATTTCACTGTTTTCATTTCTCTCTAGGTGTGAACGAGTACTTTCCGTATAAAGTAGATATTTACTTCTTCATAAAAATACAAAAACCTTAAAATTTATGTTTTTACAGTCCAAAGTAATACATCCAGTATGGTGATAGGTGTTGGAATTCAAATTTGCATTCAAATCTCACTGCATACCATAAACTTCAATTCCAACGTGATAATACTTTTTCAAATATGACTAAGGTCCGATGAGAATTCATGGTCACATTTAGCAGACGGAGCCAAATGTATTTTTGCCGGTATTTATCGTGAAATTTTATGACGGATTTTTAGCATTTTTAAATCCTGTACATTTTAACAGCGACAGTAAATAGCGTTACTACGGACTCGTAATTTTCTAAATTGTCGTACTTTGAGTGAGTCAGCAAAATGAGCGTGGAGGAAACGCCGCACACAATCACATCGCCCTTCAAGGACGTGGTGGCAGCGTCCGGAGGGCGTTGTGCCGAGTTCGTGCGACATGAATTGCGGTGAAATTTGCCCTATGTTGTAACCACAAGTGTTGCAATGTTGATTTCATTGTTGCTCAATGGTTTCGAGTGTTGATTTGATTTGGAATTTATTCTGAATTTAAGGTAATGTTTAAATTGAGAAAAATTGGAGACATTTAAATAAAGTACAAAATCTGTAATTTAACGCTCTCACAAGCACTATATCAGGAGTGTACAAGGGTTAAGCTACACCTGGATGTACCTAGAAGAGGTAGCTTATTTAGCAACTCTTTTTTTGTCCAGAATATTTATAGGCATTTACGTACATTCATAGCAGGTATAAAGTTCCTTCAATAAATGCGGTTACTCAGTACATGAGATTATTTCAGTACAACTATGTAATTTTTCCAGTAAAACTGCATAGAAGTATTTTTATAAAACAATGTAGGAAATGCATTTGAGATTGACAAACCTCCCCCAAACAAAAGTATTTGAACAATTCTCCACTTGTACGCCGATAGTCAGAAATACTTATTTTCAATTGGTGATTTGTTTGAATATCGTTGTTATGAACACTGCGGCGCTGACTGACCATTACGTAGCTGCCACTCACTTGTACACTAATTGTAGACTCGCTCCCAGTGGTGAGGTGCAGCGTGTGACGCTAATAGCTCCCCATCCCCGGGTGGGGGGGAGCTGTTACGAGGAAGTCTGCTCTAGTTGCGCCGTGTGAACGGGTTGTCTCCTAGACTTTTTTAAAAATGGTGCAGAAATGACTCTAAAATAACAAACCTGAAAAACTAATTTTAAACTTTTCAAAAGTGCTTAAAAATTACCATGGTATATATAGACGCTTTGAAATGTTATCATTCTCCTCTAAACTGAATTCGCAAAAGGGAATATTTAGTTATTACTATATCTTTTTTCGTCCTTTGAGGTTCGCTTCATGGTTTTGATACTCATATTTGATGAAATTAAACTTAAGGATCGAATTTTACGAGTTGAGTATTTTGGCGCGTGTTGATCACATCCTTCATTTTTTGAACATGAGGCTTCTGCGTAGATGACGATACGGTGCTACGTTTCCAAAACATATATAGAGTCTCTATATATAACACTAAAGCTTTCAAGATAACTTGCGTTAATGTGTGTACATGACTGTACATATTGCTAGTCGCAGCGGTCGTGTATTGCTGAGCAAAATGGTGTGCTACCGACTGAGCTCGTTAACACGTTGCTCAAGCCTGGGTTACGACACAGCCTGCACCACAGACCTCGCTCCTGAGGCGCTGCCTCGGCCCTCCCGCTTCTCTTCTTTGACGCTCGGCCCAAACAAAGCGGCTCCGAATGTGACGAAAGAAAAATTAGTTGTGGCGAGCAATTGTGCACTTCAGTGAACACGCCTCGCGCTCGTGATGTCGACTTTAAATTAGCAATTGCGAACATCTTTTGATCGTATTGATTGCACATCGTTCGTGCATGTAGACTACAAATTGAAACACTTGAGAGTTTGAATTATCTTCTGGGAGAGGTTTGCCCTCTACATCATTTTAAAGTGATTCAGCATATGCTTTGAGCAAATTTCAGAGCGCACTCGTAAATTTTTTTCGGAGTAATAATAGCCCAGAGACTAATCTGTCGATAAATTGGCTGCATGGTTTGTCTTCTAGTATGGAATTGAATTGTGATTAGAGGTTTTTAGGTTTATAGACTAGATTCTTGATGGTTACTTTCGTGGTTGGTCCTGAAATACTTGTCCGCCGATTTTTTCTTCCATAATGTAATTGTGTAGTAATGAAATTCATAGTAGGAGTAATTTAGGAAATTATTTGCATGAAATTAACCAAATTAATTAGGGTGAATTAGGGAACATGAATTGCAGTAAATAAACAAAATCATGCACAGCAAATAAGTAAAAATAATTTTGAGTAAATATGCAAGACGGAAAAAATCATTACGAAAATTTACTGAATATGTCAATTCGTATTTCAATCTAACGTATTTGACCAGGTAATGTATTCCATAGTACACTTTTTCACATGGACTGATGTCATAGGTATAAAATATGGTGTATACTGTTTTTTTAATGTATTCGGTCCTTGTTGCTTTAGCGGAGATATTCCTTGATACACTTGGATTTATCATGAACCCAAAATTGGGTATGAAAATGTTTTTGGATAATATCAAGGAAAACTCGGTCATGTAAAATTCCTTACTTACGTATCATGCATTGCCAAAAACTTCTATATTATTTTTCTAGAACTAAGAAACCTATTGTCCCTCGGTAGCTTTACACTGTGTTTGTTTTTCAGAGCAAGCAGCGCTGTGGCTCTACTTCTACATGTTCGTATTGCTGCTGACGGTCATCAACATAATCTTCTTCATGCAAGTGGCCTACATTCTGATCCAAGCCCAGCGTGTCAACAAAACCATCCTGAGGAACACGCGTCAGGACAAAGACAGGTACGATCACGAGGTGATGATAGGGACAGGATGGAGGGCTTCAACCAGAGCTACTCTTATCACTAAACGCGCTGTTTATTTTGAATGTTGAACGAAGATAGTTGGTAGGAAAGTAGGACTGAAGGATTAAATGATTTAGGAAACTGTACATTGCGCAAGTAAGAGTGCTACATTGTGCAGGCAAGGGCGAAGATGGGTACGGCTGTACGCCGCTGATGTCTATCCAAGTTATCGTTTGAAAGGGGACGTGTCATTCGTTAATAATCTTCTAAACTAACTGTAGCTGTCTTTGCTGAACCTATTGTGCAAACATGTTGGATGTGTTGTAATTCGGTGGGTATTATTTTTTCTGTTAATAATTTTTTTACGGGAATCTGGACTAACTCGGGCTCACTGCTCTGTGATCACACCGCCGATTTCGTACGATGTGTATCCTCAAATATAGGTTATATTTATGCAATGTTGAGGGTTTTCTAAAGAAATCAAGTAACTCTAAGTATATCGATTCCAAACGTTCATTCATCGTTAGTTCGGTTCTGGATAGCTCTTATGTTGTAGCGTGAAGTTGAAAAATTACGTTATTTGTGTCTCGTTTTAGATGTTCTTCTGAATGATGATATAGTGTGACTCTTAATTAAATCAGTAGTCTTAGATCCTCTTGAATGGTAACAGTTTGCTGTGACCGCAGGATGAAGCTCTACGTGAAGCTTTTCGTTGTGATGGGAGTGACGTGGATCTGCGAGGTGATCTCTTTCCAGGAGGGCACCTGTGAAGTTTGGTGAGCTCTTCTTTTCTTTTGGTGCCTGTGAAGGGTATCGGGTTATATTTTCGCTTTTTTGTTATTTTTAAGAAGCCTTATGCAAAGATCGTTCAACTTTCATTATAATTTTGAAGAAGCTATTGGTGAAATCTGATTTTATTATATCATTTCTCCCGCGAAGTGTTTTTTTTGTTATTTGAAGCTGTTACGTATACTCACTACAGCGCTAATTCCATGTGTACTTTCATAAGGGGTCAGCAAAACCGAGCAAGTATTTGTGGAAGTTCCGTGGAGTTTAACTTCTCATCAATTGTGTCTCTTTATGGCACGCCCGGACCCTGTATGAGACTATTTCTATTTTCTGGAGGCCCCTACTAATTATTTTAAAGACCCATCCTTGGTAACTTTTTAGCAATCTTAATTTTTTACGGAGGTCGTGTTCTTGAATTATGGTGTGCTTGAAAAAACTTTTTCAAATGCGATGCTCTCCATAAGTAAAAGTCTAATGTTATTCCTGTTCCCGATTCTATTCTTGTGATTGTAGAGAGTTTCTATCGAGTGTTGCTATTGGATCTCGCACCTTCTTCGCTCCATTCAAACAACTGTTTCGCAAAACTATATTCGTACTTGTTTTAAAAAAGCCTATTCAATATCCCTATTTAGGACTTAGGGATCCAAAAAAATTATGGCGTCCTAATACTGTGAGTGATGATTTTCTTCATATCTTTTTGTTTTCACGGTTTTGGTTTTATGAATGGCCCCTTGCAAACCTTGGAATTAGTGTGGGCACTCCGTCCCGGCGACACTGTAGGGACCCCTTTTTTAGACATACGGAGTTTAATCTTCCTTTCCAAAATAAAAAACTTCACCCCGAGGTTCGAACTGAGAACTCCTAAGAGGCAATCACGCTATCGCTTGTGCTACGGAGCCGATTGCTAGTAGATTTGTCTTGAAAAATTTTTCTTGATCCACCTTGAATGACGGCGAATAAACCACCAGTTAATAGATTGTCTATTGTTTCCGACTCTTAGAAACCCTTGTTCAACTTGAACGTAATTTTTTAACATCTTAAAGCCATGATTAGTCTTGTAAAATTTTGTCTTTCTTCAAATTGAGTCTACCTTCATCGAATTTTGTCTACCTTCTTCGAATTTTGTCTACCTTCTTCGNATTTTGTCTACCCTCTTTGAATTTTGTCTACCCTCTTTGAATTTTGTCCACTTGTCAGGTTTCTACAAAACACTCGTTATTTTTAGTTCATATTTATCTAAGGTGCTAATCACTTCACGCTAAATGATAGGCCAGTGAATTAAAAATCACAACTACAGATGTCTCAACTGGATGGCTACACTTATTTTTAAGGTTTTAGCCTTACAACTTGAAAATCCCATGGATCCAATGCTTTGTATGTGACTGATTTTGGAAAGCTATTTTTCTTCGTTGTTAGTAGCTTACATATAAGAAGTTTATGTTGCTCCTGACCAGTTACCTGTAACGATATGAATGTATTAGTTTCTGTGGCGGTAGCTTAAATGTCCAAACCACATATAGATCATTGAATTTATGCCTTCGAGTACTACAGGGGTACATTGCCTTACAACTATTTGGCTCTATTTTTACTTGGCTTTATGATGCGTATTGCATTTTTTCACATAGTTATAGCGACTCTCATGAAACAACAGACAAGGGAAATTGTGCGTCTGGCACCATGCTAACTCGACACACTAATCGTCGAAATTTTAGATATTACTATGAGTAAAATCATTTGAATGTTCAGGACTAAAAATGTTAACTCGTGTTTGCTTCTGAGGTTTGCAATTTCATGTTTGTAACCGTGATAGATGTCATAAGTTTCCCTTCGGAGAGTATTTCAGTTATTTGTTATCATTTTCTCCATCCAAAACGACCTGCTTCATATTTTCCTCTGTTTCAGGCTGGTGACGGACATCATAAATTCCTTGCAAGGAGTTTTCATCTTCATCATTTTCGTTTGCAAACGAACGGTTTTTCAAAAGGTTGGTTAAAAATTGAAGTTTATTAGCAAAATGTCTACTTAGATGATCTATTTTATGTATAACTTTCAAATATTCAATACAGATGTCTGTTTAAAATTTCAAAATTTTTGCCAGAAGTGAACTTCGTTAAAAATTCATATTAGTATTACTTTTACCTAAAGAACGAGAGCAGGCCTACGTGGAAGCTTAGATGATAGTGAAATAATGACCAATATCGTTGGAAATTCACTATGACTAGAATGACTACCGTCAGCTCGTAACGGTTCAGTTGTTGTGCTTGAGAATGTTCCAATGCTTACTCGTGCTGTACCAATTAAAGTTGTGTTTCGTCATGAATTCTTTATGGTGCCGGTGCCTATCATAGTCGCTCAAATCTTTGTCCACCTTCGTCATCTTTTTAGCTTTTTTTGTGCACCTTTTAATCTTTCTCTCTGTTTTTGTTATGTTATTGTCTCATTAAGACTCGTGAGCTTCAACAAGAGTATTCGTGTAAATGATCCCGTTTATTCCTAATTTCACCTGGTGTTCATCCTACCCTCAGCATCGAAGGTTCGACCTTATCGGGAATTATCTGAGCTACTTGCTGCGCATTTGGTAGCACCGGCTGTAGGAACATGTTAAGAGTTTGTTTTTTTGGTTACTCTTTCTTTCATTCTCATTTGTCGTTAATTCATGGGACGAGCATAGGTCTAATCCAGAAATCTTATACAACAGCGTACTCAACATTATTTCTGTCTACTTCTTTCGTCGATTGATATGAACTTGCTCATTTGTATTCATAAATGAATTTCTGTTTGATCACATAGGTGAAACATTAGAATGGCTAATCATGGCTATTCTATTAGAAACAAATCCTCAAAGATGCTTTCACTCTCAGGTATATATTTTTAATAATAGCTCTGTTGGCTTGAAGGAATCTAACTGCTTATTGATCTAAAATGATGGTGTAATTATCTCCAAAATCTTCTGTCACTGTCCATTGACCTACCCAAATCTCGGTATATCTTTTGCTCGTTGTCTCTTCACATCTTATTGATTTTAACTTCAGTACTAAATCCATGTATTTTTGAAAGTTTGTAGCGTTTTAGTATTAAAATATCTTTCTATCTAGTAATTGATAACTGTTATAACTATCATTGGCACTTCTTTCTCGATCACTATTTATCGGAGCATTCTTTTCGTTCCTACCATTCTTTTATTCTTCAAAAGTTTATTCCTTAAATCTAATCCCATATTTTCACATCAAAACGTAATACTTCCCTAGAAGTTTTCTTTTTGCTCTCACCTAGCTGTCAACGCTTCAATACTTGTATGCATTCAAAACTCCTTTGCCAAGTGCTCCTTACGTGTCGACCAGTGAGATATCCCTCGCTTTGTTCAGAGAGTAGAGTGAGAGTGGGCTCCATGATGTAGTGGTGAGAGTGACGGCCTCACAGCCGAAAGGAGAAGGGTTCGAGCCTCGGCTCAGTTGGGGCTTTTCACGTGACCACAGATTACTTCCCTTGGAAAAGGAAGTTTAAACCACACATTCCTCACATCCCTCACCACACCAGTAGTTGTAAGGCATTTAAAACCCAACGGTAAAACATGTTTGAATAAATAAAGGTTCTTACGGTCTTTTTGCCATTGGTTCTCACGAGCTCGTCCATCTGTCACCAATGCTGACTTCGATACGACCAGAAAATGATCAGACATTGTTCCCTCTTCGTTCCACACATGCTGTTCAGATAAACAACTCTCACGCTCGCGGACGCATGAGCCAGTGTTGCTCAAGTTACGGCTTATCTGTTGACTCTGACCTACGTCAACTAGCGAAAGTTTTGTTCTTGTGCAAGCTATTTTCGACAGTCAAATTTGTCACGGAAAGCTCATTTTTCCATTCATTTTTACTGAGAACTTCGCCTCCGTATTCAAGACTAGATTCTCCTACTTGCGATGATTGAAATTCTTGAACCGCGTCGGCACTCGCTTTCCCTTACAAGCCACGGACACAGTAGCGCTACCAAATTGCTGAACTCTTTTTCTTTGCGGCTTACAAGTGCACGCGTATACGAGTGTTCATCTATCATGAGACAGCTGAGCGGTTATCCCCTTAGCTCGTACTAGTGTATGCATGCAAATAACACACGTATATTTTTTAATTTTAGCGTCCACTGCTGAGCACTTCTACTCGCCTAATCCATTATGTGGCGTGAGAGCACTCGGGTTATAATTACGTAATTTCTGGACGACACCTCTATTTTGTTGACTTTTTGAATAGCATAGGAATCACTATTGTTTAGTTTGAACGGAATATAATAACTAAAATTCGGATATTTCGATGAACATCTGTTAAATAAACATTTTTTTTAGTTCTTTCCTCATTGATCTACATGTTTTAATACATTCTTCAACAGTTGAAGTCACACTAGAAAGTTTTATTTACTGTGTCATACGAGTTCGATATAAATTTTTCTGTGAAATTAATTCTTAATTTGCTACCCTTGCTTCCCTGGTCTTTGAAAAGGTAGGAGAAAGAAATGAGCCCCTCTTCATAGAGCGCAGAAACTCACGACAGACCTCGTTTTAACGTCATTAAAAGTATTACTTGATAAAATAAATAAAGCAATATACGTTCAAAGAAATGAGCCCCTCTTCATAGAGCGCAGAAACCCATGTTAGACTCCAACCTTTTTCTAACGTTATTAAAAGTACTTCGTGACAAAATAAATGAATCAATGTACTTTCACATCTTCGAGAAACTCGCGCTTCGAACTGCTGTTGATACAACTGTCGCTTTAGTATCGTTGTTGCTCTGGTTTTAGCTCGCGTATTTTACTGGTGTGTTCGACAAGTCGATCATGAGCCCTACTTCTGTTTACTGATTCATCACTCTGGGAAACAAGGTGCTTTCATACTCGCTTGACGCTGTTTGTTAATTTTGGAGTTGTTCTTGTATTGCATTGATTTTTACTGATTTTTTCGGTAAAATCGTTATGTTCCCAGATGAATACGCGTTACAGCGAGTGTAATATATGCATCAACCCCAATTAAAACTCGGTTATAGATTTCCGTATGTTATCATCCCTAAAAATCTCTGTACGATTGATGTTGCTTCTAGAGAAAATATATTTTTATTTTTCCTTTTCCAGTTCGAATGTGCGACTTAGTTCTTAGAATCTTTTGGGAAATCGCAGGTGGGTTTTCTGACCCGCGTTTATATCTCGCTTAAATTGATTCTTCGCTGCTGCTTTGTGTGGCTGCTGACGCTCATGTGTTGGATATGATTCCGTCTTTATTCTCTCGCCCTAATTCTCGCTATTTCAATCATAATATTTCTACAGTTAGACAGTTCTCAACTTGGTTGCTCCTACGCAATTTGCGTCATCTCATAGCTAACCTGCGGCATTTCGATCGAGCGCATAAGCTGTGGACTTCGCCCGGTCGTCTGTTCCAAATCCAAACTCGTAAATTCATTTACGTCTAGATACTGTCGAAGCCAACGCGATTTTTGAAGTGTATTTTTTGTTCTTGTTTGACGTTTCCTATACTGACGTTGATTTTGAATTCCGTGTTTGTGTTTCAGCTGAGAACGTGGTGGAAGCTTACGCATTCGGGCGGCGAGCCAAAAAAAGCAGGTTTTGACAGGGTAAATTTAAACTTGTCTCATGATTTTCCTGCTTTGTGTTGTCATCTTGTGGGGATTGAACCCCTTGCTATATTATTCAGAAATTCCTTCTTTTGCATCCAAGTTGCGAACGTTAAGCCCATTCATTATTGCTGCTTTTGTATTATTTTTGTGCATCTCCTGGAATGTTTGTTCAGCTCTGTCAAAATCAATTGATATTGATATTTTACTCTAAAATTTAGGACATTTCGTTTTATCAATTACTTACATGATTTTTGCATCGACACTTCTCTCTAGACCTAGAAGAAGACGTAATTACTGCTAAGTTTTTGATTGAAAAACTATCAATATTGAACGTGTTGAAAGTTATTATAATAAACGCATTTTATCGGCACTCCGTAGACATTTGTTGAAAACTATCTATTGTGGAAAGAGTGGAAAGCAATGTTAAATTTCGCACGGAGATCTAAAAAGAGTCTAAACAACAGGTTAAAATGCGAAATGAAAAGCCGTCATACAATTTTTTTTCCATTAATAGTAATGGAAATGAGTAACGTTAAAATATTGAACAAGCCTAACTTCTTGCTCAAGAAAATGTTTCATTACAACCAAAGAAATAGCTTCTCAGAAGCCGTTGCAAAATCTCCTGCTAATACGCAAACCTTTCATTCAAAAGTTTCTTCCTTTGACAAGTCAAAGTAGCGTTTAAATGCTAGGCATAGTAGTATCTATGTGCGTAGTTTTAATTGTTTTACTGCATTCTTGTTTACGTCATTGTTGCAAATGTTCCTCGCTCTTATGTTCGTCTACATCGTGGTTGCATTAAGCTTGCGCTTTTTTATTGAACTGAAAGACCTGTATTCTGAAACACGATTTTCTGGTAATCCTTTGATTTAAGCTGAAAAGTTGAATTTTAGATGATTGTGGCGACCAGAGTTTATACGACCACATACCGTGGCCTTTGTGCAGGAATTTGTTTACCACCAATTTGTCGAATGTTCTTGTTAACCCAGTGAAGCTTAATCGGACTGCAAAGGCAGAGTCAGAACTGCTTAAGCAGAAATTTATTACTCAAACTAGACATTCGTAATTGGCTCATCAGTTTAGGACTTTCCCATTCATTGTGCATTCGGCTGCTTTGATCTGAGGGTGAGAGGATTAGCGTATTTGTGGTGGAAGTCTGTATATTTTGCCAAATGTAATACTTGATAAACATACTGCTATTCTTCGGAAAGTTCTTATGTTGTTGCAGAACGTTCAAATAAATTTTGTTTTTGGTTTAGAGCAATTCCCATTCATCATAAATTTCAATTCTCATTTTAATTTTTATTTAATTGAGGGCTAAAATGGTTCAAAAGTAATGGATTGAAAATTCACTCTTCTTTTTACCTTTTCCACTTCCTTAAAAGGAGTTTATAACAGGTTTGGAATTATTGATTCCTCAATGGCAATATAAGGTAGAAATTCCATTTCATCTAGATTCTTACCTACTTTTTTCAGGAAAAGTTTGCTGATAACAACAAGAGATTAAAGTACATTGTTTAACAGCAAATTTTGAAAAATTTATTACTTAAATATCTTTCAATATTTGATGTGGAATTGTGTTTGTCAGAATCGGACCCGCAATGTACAGTTTTTTATTTTAGTCCTCCATCGATCTCTGCTTCCTCAAAACGTATTAGTCCAGTTTCAATCAAACTAGTTGCTTCGGGGGAGTGCAATGATAAACAAGCCAATTATAGTAATGCGGAATAAGATCTGCGTGGACCGTCAACCCCTAAAGTGCCGATGCCCCTTTTCATACATCTCATGTCGATTTGCTCAGTATATTGGTTGCCTCACAATTTTATATTTGAATTTACCGATGAAACTAAAAAATATGTGATTTGTGTTCTTAATTATTTACGCGGTACGTTTTTCATCTCCCAAGTACAGGACTCCTCATTCGCCATAGGTTGATACTTTCGATCCTCGCCAGGGCTCAGAGTAGTGGAAGATTCTCGTGACGGCTGCGTTGCTTTCTTTATGCTCTTTGCGTGTCTCATCTGCATGGCTTGGGTACTCTTCTCCTGCAGTATAATTAAAATGACCTGAAAGCGAATGGCGATTTTTCGTGCTGAAGCCTGTTCTGCGTCATACTTGTGTCGCAGGTCCGTAGGCTTTGTCTTTCTTGTTTCATTCCATTTGGAGCTACAAATTTGCACAAATGTTACTGTCTTGTCTTTTGTTGTCCAGATTTGCTCTGTTCTAGCGACGTTTCCAGCGACTGTCGCGATCGTTTTTGTATTAATAACCGTCTCTGCTATTAGTTTAATGTTTGTACTTTCTGTCTTCTTGGTATTTTTAAGGTTCTTTGTTAAAGGGAAGCGATGAGCTTTGAACCCTTAGAAGACTTTACCAAGGCTTGTAATGTGTAGCTGAAAAGCAAGGTTTCACATTTATTATGTTACTTCTTTGATTTGTAGAGCTCGATGTTCAATGCGCAATATTTTGCGGTAGTAGCTTAAAAATGCCGGCATCCTTTATATCTTCTTTATTGGCGTTGGCTCTTCCGGGGGTTTGAGACCGGAAATTTCTGTGTTACTTGCTGAGGTATAATGTACCCCAACATTTTATTAAAGCCGTGTTGAATATGTAATATATTTTCGTGCAGTTGCGAGGCAAGTGTGATCCTGGTATCTCCCGCGTGAAGAGGATCGTGCGGTCTACTTCTTCGTACGCGACAACTTCGATGTCCCAGCGCACTACGCAGATATCCCTGGATTCCATGAGGTTTGAATCAGCTGGGTTAAAAAAATCTTATTTCTTAAAAGTGAACTGCAGCAGTTAGCTTCTAAACTTGTAGCGTGAAGAAAGTGAGAAGTACTTGCCCATCTGTTGAGTTCCCTTTGCATATTTATAGGTTATTCCTAATGAAAGATAAAAGTGTAGAACTTGGAAAAAATTAAAAGTCAGGGGAATGAAAAGTGTAGTCATACTATATCTTATATCTCTAAATTCAGGTGTTTCCTTGGTTACGGAACGAAGCACAATTGAAGGCAAAGTTTTTCTGCTCTAGTTAATTTTATATTGCATTTGTTATCACGTGCAGGTTATCTTCCGCAAGCCCCCCTACATCGACCGCCAAGTCTCCCAACAACAGCGTCTCCAATAACAGTACCGGCGGCAACATGGAAGTAATTCACGAGACTGCCGTCGATTCATACCCCTCGGAAGCATTGAGCAACAACTCTCGGGTAGACGAACAATCGCTACGGTCGGTCCACCTGAACGGCTCACCTTCTATTGTGGTTGGCGATGTAGTGTCAGCAAGGGGGGGTGGGGGCGCGGAATATCCACGCGCAGGTGCTGGAGTAGTTTCCGCTCGAGGTGGAGGTGCGGTTTCCCAAGACGATCACGGCACGGTATCTGCTCGAGGTGGCGTGAGGGAGGAGGTTACTTACCAACTGCCTGACGAAACTCTTGCTAGTGACGGACCTCCAAGTCCAAATTCTATGACTGTTGATGTGACTGTCCATGACCAACAGTATCTTCAGCGATAGACCCTGAGCTGTTGAATAGATTTTTACCAGGAAACACCTCTAGCTGATGGTAATTTTAAGTCCTTTCTGAGTCATAGTGTGTAAGGACATCATTGTTTCACGCTAGGGCATTAATTGGGTTATGCTAGAGATGGCTTCTAGCTCTTCGATAAAGTTATGAGTGCATATTTTTCGTCATTTTAGCAAAGCATCATCTCCATCATTTTCTTCGTCTATGTTGCATGCCGTTTTTTTCTCGTGGCTAGGGAACGGACTATTTATTATTATAATAGTCGTCTTTGATTTCTTCGGAAATGAACGCAGTTTTTACTTTTCAAATTAATATTATTACGTTGCTGTGTCTCATTGCTCTCTGAACGGTGCTCGAGGTTTTAAACATGAAGGAATTATTTTTAATGTTATTCTCTAGCATATTCTTGTAGGCGAGATACCAGGTATATTCTCGTTTCCATGTTGAGGGACGTACTCTATCATCAGTCTGCATCGCTAGAGTTTTTTAATTTTGGTCGGTCGTTGAATGATGGGTTGTTTTTGACTTGAAGATTTTATTTTTTCTGAATTCATCCTTTCATTCAAAATACCCGTTTTGTTTAGTTTTTTCCTTATCTCGATAGATGTCTGAGAATCATATTTTATCAGGGAATGTGCGCAGGAAAAAGTTTTTCTATTTTCTTCCTTCAAGTTTATAACCTGCATAGAATGTGTAATACCGAACACACATGATGGTCACCGCTGGTTGAGAGTTTTGTAACATCTTGTTTGTTTCGTGTTCAGTGTGTTTTCTAAGTTAACTATTTGACACGATTCTGCTGCTACTGTATTTAAGAGTAATTACCATTGTCTATATTAATAGTAATATATTAAATTAACGAATTCGTTTAAGGACAGCTTCGGTCGGAGAACATTTAGCGGTCGATCTGGCATTTGTGCCAAAGGTGTACATGTACCTCTGTCACACAGCATTACCATCGTCTGTTGTAAACTACTTAGCGGACTGGTCTGGGTGACACTTCGCGTAGCTTAGTTTCTTTGTACCTGATGAATCTTAGCTCTTCGAACAACTTTTACCAATATCGCCGAGCTCTCGTTCTTAATTTTTAAGTCAACCGAGTTGTCGTCAACAAATTTGGATAGAAGCGTTAGGATTAATGATGTATATATTTAATGATATTTTTGTAGTGTTGTGATTGATAAGCTAATGAAGAAAATGAACATTAATGACTCGCTGTTTGTGCCATACTTGCACTGTAATTTTGAACGTAATCATTCTTGCTTCAAGTTAAGGCAAAACTGAAGTATGATAGTAGCATTCTTGATCGAGAATTATTGTAAGTAAATCTTAAGAGTAAGAGTTTGCAAGGGCACCCAGAACCCTTAATATTGGGCTGACTTTTGTTTTATCTGACGTCCGTTAGAAATACGTGCTAGCTGGATTCAAAGTTCTCTGCTTCGTGTTACAATTAACGTATTTACGGTTTTGTAAATGCGACTATTGGAACTATTGCTCTAATAAACATGAGCTTCCTAAAGCAATTCACTACCATAAATCGCAACTCCACCCATAAATTAATAGAAAGTGCAAGCTATCATTCTCCTACCTAAAACGTATTAAAAATATTGTTGCCTCAGCTTTTGGTTTCAATAGTGTTTTTACATAACGTTTTTAATGGAATACATTAGTTTATAAACGAAAAATGATTCTATGATTATCTCCAAAAAGAATTAAAGTATTCCGGAGCTCCTTGCAAGAGATATGTTAAAAAAGGGTGGCGTACATTCAATAGTCAGTCTTCTACTAATAATTGCATTAGCTACTTGCCGCAGAATCTGCGAATCTAGTAATATTAATTCAAGGTGCCACGTTACATATCCCTTTCTCGACGGGACCGAAGTTTCACGGAAACTTGCATTTTCTGTCTCGGAATTTAAACATCTATTAATCTGTGTATTTTATTTATTCTTTCCCAACTCGGAGGTATGTTTTGGTAATTCTTAGGAGTGCCGTAAGGAATGTTTAATAATTAGGATAGCGAAAATTTCCGAGTATTTAGGATCTGTATCAGCTTGCCTTAAGATCTAGATCCCTCAAGGGCATAGGATAGGCCATAGCGATTGGTTTGTCTATCGTATGTCTGTACAATGAATATCAAGCGCTATTTTTGCACGCTTACGAAGGATGATGTATGACAATTCGTCGTACTCCATAAGGGACCTTTCTGCGCATGCGTGAATATATATGTATCCCGCAGCACCGCAGTTCAGCGTCAGTAGCTGCCATAAAACTGAGATCGTATGGTACGTGCCCAACGCATTCACATTTTCTTGATGATCTAAACGCGT